>CM070008.1:40349100-40444100 GCA_036247105.1 Cirrhinus mrigala | reverse complement strand
CGGGCGCTTGATTAATAATTAGTGTAAAGGCGAGCGGCGCAGTCAAAGCCCACAGTAAAACCTCCATTATTTAACGGCGGCATGCGTTAATTAAAGCTCAGTACCGCGGAAACCCCCGGCAGGTGAGGGAATGACTAATTGGAATTCGGAGTTCTGGATTCCACAACATTCTGAGAAAATAGAGCAGAAACAGGAAATAAACATCAAGAATTATTTTTTAGATTAGGAGATTAAAGATTAAAATTTTTTTATTTAAAAAAAAATACATTTATTCATCACAGATGCATTACATTAATCAAAAGTGACAGTAAAGACATTTATAATGTTACAGTAAATCCTGAAAAGTAAAATGTATGACGGTTTCCACAAAAATACTGTGAAGCACAATGAATGATTTCTGGAAGGGTCATGTGACACTGAAGACTGGAGTAATGATGCTGAAAATTCAGCTTTGATCACAGGAATAAATTACAGTTTAACATTCACATGGATATTCACGGCTATTTAAAATGAGAATATTATTTCACAATTTTTACTGTCTTTGTGATCAAATAAAAGCATCCTTGGTGAGCAGAAGAGACTTTTAAAAACATAAAAATCACAATTATTTAATTTACCAATTATTTTTGACCAAGTAAATTACTTTTGAACAGTACTGCATATCTGAAATTAAGACTTTTCTTACAACAACTGCAAAATTGTTTCAATATTTAACTCAAAAATGTGTTTGATTCTTGCTTGATACATAAAACACTGATGAGCATTTCATTTCAGCACTGGATCTGAACTCTTCTGAAATGAGCAAACACTAATAGTAAAAGCATTCACTGCAACAACAACAAAAAACTTAAAAAAAAAAACTTAAAGTAAGTGTTCGTGCTGCCTTAAAATTTTAAGTTTCCTCAACTCAAATATCCACGTTTAAATGTAGTAACATTTCATGTTGACTAAACTTAGAATTTTAAGGCATCACAAACACTTCTAAAGTTGAAACAACTTTTTTTCCAAGTTGTATATTTTAGTGTATATTCTGAGATGTAATCTGAAGTTGAATGGCTCCAAAGTGTTCTTAAATCCTAGAAATGTTCCATTTTACATTGAAACACTTCAAAAAGTCAAACACTTTCACTACTTTTACAACAAACTGAGTTAACTTCCACTCATGAGCAGTGTTGGGGAAAGTTACTTTGAAAAGTAATTACAATGTTGCGTTACTCCCTAAAAAAGTAACTAATTACGTTCCTTCGTTACTTTTTATGGAAAGTAATGTGTTCTGTTACTTTTGCGTTACTTTTTAAATCTGGGCAGGGCTTGCTTGTTCTAGTTTTATTTTTGTCAAATGCAAAAGCCCTTTTACACCAAAAGCCTCAGGATGAACAAAACGCAAATTCACGTCTGTACAGTAGAACGCAGAAGAAGAAGGAAGTTCAACACTCTTCAGCAATAAAAAAAAAGAACAAATATTAGCTCATCTTGAGTCATTTCTGCTTGTATTGTTGAATTGGCTCACTGAAGGTTGGCAGCAAAGACACTAATAAAATTAATAAAATGGGATTAAATACAAAAAAAAAAAAAAGATATTTATATTATTTAACTTTTAATTATTGCAGGTTTGTGTCATATTCTTGCATTTCACTGTTTTTATTCATTTTGAGGAATACTGAATTTGTTTTTTGTAAGATGAATTAATGAACGTTCACAGGAGAGCTTTCAATCAATAAATGGGGAAAAGTAACTGGCGTTACTTATTTGAAAAAGTAACTCAGATATTTTCTTGTAAATTAAAAAGTAATGCATTACTTTATTAGTTACTTGAGAAAAGGAATCTGATTACGTAACTCGCGTTTCTTGTAACGTGTTTCCCCCAACGCTGCTCATGAGTCTTGAGCAATGGCAAACCATCTCAACGATGAATCAAGAAGCCAGTTTTTCAGATTCTGGACTACACTCAACATGCAGAAATGATTTTACGTGATAATTCATCCCAAAACAAATGGTCTGGACCACGATGCTCCTCTGAGGTTCCTCCTGGACAATCACGCGCTCGAGTGTCAAGAACAGATCGAAAGCGTAATATCAACCCACGAAGCGTGCGTTTTCATTAAAAACCCTTTTGGTCTGCGCACAAAGCGCATTGTGTGTCTGGGAAACCTGCCACGGTGGTTTACTGACACGCATTGTGGTCCAGACCGGCGTCTGATCGATGCCGAACCGCCGAAACCCGACGCCTCCAACGGCTTTGTTAATCCCAGCGCCTTAATGGGAATCTCGGAGGCTTTGGGCCCCGCGAGCACCTTATCATTTAATTGGCTGGAGCATTGGGAGCCGCGGCCACCGTCGGCGGACGACGTCGGCGCATTCAAGGCTGTTTACCTGGAGACGGAGCGGAGGGACGGACGAGGGCGAGCGACGGGGTCAAACAAAAGAGAGAGACGCGGCGCCGGCCGGCCGGCAGCATCCGGCCGCGCTCAATGCCACAACGGCCTCCATTCTCTCGCCTCTATTCAGGCGCACACACCGGCTGACTGACGTTCCCGTGAATGGAGGAGCGCGAGCAGACGGAGAGAGAGACGAATTCAATCGGCCAGGACAACTTATCAGTCAGGCGAACACAAAGCGCGACAGAAGCCTTGAAAATAAAAGGCGCTCCCCGCCTCGCCGGTGTAGATTTCAGCTCCTCGGGAACGGAGGCGGCGACAGATTCGTCCGAATAAATGCAGTGTGCACGTGTGCGAGTCAATTATTTCCCATTTCCATTGAGAAACACACTCTTTGAAGACACTAGCTATGCTTCCATCACCCTGTTTCTGTGCACATTTTGAAGCATCACATCGGAAACGTACGGAAGCCCGTTTACGCCACTGAATAAAAAAATAATAAAGGTAATTGCGACTATTTATCTCACAATTTTGACTTTTTTTCCCCTCGCAATTTCGAGGTTACATCTCACAAGTTCTCAGAATTGTCATATTAGCTCTATTCTGACTTTTTTCTCAGAACTGTAAACACAATTGCGAGATTTTTTTTCTCTCAATTGCAACTTTGTATTTTGCAATTCTGATTTTTTTTTCTCAGAATTATAAGATACAAACTTTTTGTGAGTTATAAAGTCCAGTTCTGAGGAGAAAAAAAAGACTAATATGTTCACAGAATTGCAACTTTATATCTCACAATTCTGACTTTATAACTCACAATTGCCAGTTTATATCATGGAATTGTGACTTTATTTCTCAGAATTGCAAGTTTATTTCTTGCAGTTCTGATTTTATTTCTCAGAATTGCGACTTTATTTCTCAGAATTCTCAGAAAAAAGTCAGAATTATGAGATAAGTCACAATAACCTTTTTTTTTTTTTTTTTTTTTTTAATTCAGTGACAGAAACAGGCTTCCATAGAAATGCCACATTTCAAATAAAAATCCCTTAATTCACAAAAAAGTTTTTACGCTTGCTCGAGGTGGTTATTGACTTGTGCAAAAAAGGGTTAGTGCAAATAATGGGAGATGGAAACACATTTGCTGAATAAATTCCTCCATACGCATCAAAAAAGTCATGTGACTTTGTGCTATGCACTGTAAAAAACAACTTTAAAAAACTTGTTTCAACTTAAAGTAAGTGTTCGTGCTGCCTTAAAAGTTTAAGTTTACTCAACTCAAATATCCACGTTTTCATGTGGTACAACTTAACATTTCATGTTGACTAAACTTAACATTTTAAAGAAGCACAAACACTAAGTTGAAACACGTTTTTTTGTACAGTGTAGATTGCTTACAAATTGTAATCCATTACTGACTCCAAATTACAGTAGGTAGTCAAGGAGAATGCCTATTACCTAGTACGACAAAAAATTGTAGTCAGTGACGTAATCCATTACATTACACATTTTAAGTAACATACTCCGATTACTTTTAGATTACGTTTGACCTAACTCATATATCACATTCATTTAAACAGGACAATCTTGTGCCATAATGATGCAAAAAAAAAATACAAGGAGTGAGAAAATATATTCCTTTCATAGTAATTAACAACATGAAGTGCATTAAACATTATATTACATCAAGATTTCCCAAACTGGGGATCGTAAAGAAACTGCAGGGGATTTGTGAGGTTAATAGAAGGCTAACATGTAATTAAATCATAAAAATGTAAAAATAAAATCATTTTAAAATAATAATCAAAATAATTCATTTGCTTAAAAAAAAAGAAATATTTTATGTTTTCCTGCACACCATATGACCGTGAACATGCAAATGCGATACTTAATTAAAATAAACAACATCTGCAAACTTACTTAGGTGAAAGAGGTTCCAATGATAAAAAGTTTGAGAATGCAAATAGAATGCAAAAGCCTATCAATAATACATAGTTAAATAACCTACTGAGTGATAATTCACATAAAAATGAATGTGTTCATCAGTTGTTGATGCAATGTTGAAACACTTCTTAAACCTGAAATGATTTTTGTAAATCCATTGATGAAACGCTGTGTGTCGCCACCTGACTAATGACCAGTCTATGTGTGAATGTCCACAAAATTGGACTTTCTGAGTCTATATAAGCGGTAGACTATTTTAGAAAGTAAAATTTAGAAAGAATTAGAGAGAATCAAGTCTGTCAAGTAATCAAGTAACTGTAGTCTGATTACAAGTATTTTAAAATGTAACTTACTGATTACGTAATCCAGATCACATGTAATCCGTTACTGCCTAGGGGTGCGTTTCCCAAAACCAACCATGGTCGCAAGTTCCGTCGTTACCAATAGAGTTCAATGGACCTAACCCACATAGTTAGCTAACGACGCTTTTGGGAAACGCACCCCGGCTCTGCATGTAATAATGTTGTAAATAATGTTCAGTTTCTTGCACAGAGTGATTGTTTCGCTTAAGACCACAACATTTAAATACTTTTGTGTTTCTCAAAGTGCCATTAGCCACTGACTTGCATTTTATGAATCAGTAAGGACTTTGAGCTAAAAATCTTCTTGAAATGTTCTACTGATGAAAAAAGTCACATCGGATGATCTGAGGGTGAGTAAATTAACAGCAAATTTTCATTTTTGGGTGAACTATCCCTTTAAGGAAAACACTAGGCAGACCCAATGTACCAATTTAAGAGGAAAGCTCTGACTGGGGGATTTAAACTCTTGAAATCTGGCAACCGCAACCATGAAAGCTTGTGGAGGCTTGTTATGAATGCAACATAAGGCTAATGCCAAATTAAATTAAAACACCTTCAGGATAAATAAGCAGTGGGCAAATATTGATGATAATAATAAATAAACCAGAAATCACGGTCATGATTAAAACATGATTCATCATGCAGCCCTATCTGAACTGAACCAACTGAATAATGAGACCGTTGTCTTTTAGAGCTGCTTTTAAAGCAGAATCTTAAATGTAGTTGAGTTTCCGTCATTGATTTTGTTGCTTAGAGTGCTAGAAATAAATGCGAGTTTGGAATTTAAGTGAAATGAAGTGATTCACTGAATCATTCACTAAAACGAAGAGAACTTTCATTTGTAAAGGACAGAATTCACTGGATTACACAAGAACAGACATCGCCACATGATTATTTGATATATGCCATGATATACTGTGGTCTAAAACTCAGCAAACACTCAAGAGATTTAAGATTTTGGTCAAAGCAGCCACCTGGAGAGTCAAACATCCCTTGCTTGGGTGATTCCTGCTGTACGGATGAAGTAAAGGATAGCAACATCTCACACACACACACACACACACACACACAGGGCAGCACAGCAGCAGGGATTCGGGTGGGAACAAACAGGGATCAGACGCTGGGCTTTGGGGATCTGGACGTTCCTCTGTGAAGGAACATCAAACCGCCGTCAGATCCCTTCAGTCAACAGAGCGACCGCTCCATCATTTAGCGGCTGATCTGATCTGATCTGACGGAGACGCGCACACACACACACATCTGATTCCCAATGCCTTCTCATGCCGATTCTGCCATGAGCTCCGGTTTCTGACATTTTAAAGGAGCCTTGCACCCAAAAATCAACATTCTGCCAACATTCGGTCAAAACCTGTGTGACTTTCTTTCTTCCGCTGAACAAGGAGAAAATTTGATTGCAATTTGCGATGCCATAATAATCAATGACAACTGACGATTCTGAAGTTTAAAAGGCGCAAAAATAGATTAAAGCACTAAATAATTATATTTTTAACAGTTAAAAACTGTAAAAATACTACAGTAAAAGCCTGTTATTTCACTGAAAAAAAATATTTAGAAAGAGTTTTCACTCAGAAATTGTAAATTTAAAAAAAGTAAATTTCACAAACTATTACACTGAACTATACACTGAATTTAAAATGTAAGTTTAGAAACAGAAAAATTATAATACTATTCTTGTAAAATGTACTCCAATAATTTATTTTATTTACATATTTGAAAAATCATTTTAGTGTGCATATGGTGAAAAACTGCATCTAACAGGATATTTATGTAATTTTACAGTAAAATGTTGGAATAATATTAAAATATTGGTAAATGTAGTCATCTTATAATTTGCCCTGCCCTAAAAATTAATGACAACTGAGGTGTTTAAGGTTTAAAAAAAATATGCAAGGTTAAAAAAAAAAAAAAAACAAAAAAAAAAAAAAAAAACATTAAAGCTTTAAATGATCATAATTTACTACAAAAAGGACATCAAAAACCAAAGAATTGGTTAACAGTGAGATTTTTATTATTATTATATACAGTAAAAAAAGCTGGAATAACATAAAATTTACAGTAAAATATGATTTTTCAATTGGAAAAATACAAATTTAAGTGAAAAAGCATGTTTTTTCATTAAAATACGGTTTCTACTTATTGTTTTGTTAAAATATGCCTTGTTAATTTGTTTAAAATGTATGTTTACTCGTTTTTTTTCATAGTATTACAGGTTTTAGTATTATGTAGTACTATAATAATATATTAATATTATTATATTATATAAATAGTTGTTGATATTATTATTATTATTATTATTTATATAAATATTTAAATTATATAATAACTATTTTACAAAAGTTATTATTACTTAATTTAGTAAATAATTAATTTATTCAATATTTAATATTTAGTATAATATATTACCATGATTTTAATCGGTGAAATACGGCAAACATGCATTTCCCAAATTTGTATTTTTTTTTACTGTTTAGTTCATACGACTCATGCATTATATTTCAAGTCTTCTTAACTCATATGATGCTTTGCGTAAGAAACAGACACAAATATTAGTCACTAAGAATCCATCATGGTGCAAAACATCTCTGGAGAAGGGCGAGTTTGAGCAAATGATGTTTTTATCAGAATTACTGCCGTGAGGTCAGCGGTCGCCTGTAAGCGCACATGAACACGTTAGAGAAGAACACAAGACTCTGTGCTGTAAATAAACACTAATTGGTGGCTAATTTTCTTGGCTGTTGCCTGGATGATCCACAGCCTCGAGGCGTGTTTGAATAATTCATAGGAACAGCAAACACGGCTTTATGTTGGAGGCCCACAAGGCTGGGCATTCATTACGCCGGCGTGCTGGAGCTTTCTGGAAGCGCGGCCTACTATTAGAATAATCTGCATGTTGGGGATTGGCGGGTCGTCCCGCGGCGCTGGCAGGCGCCAATAGAGCTTCCGCTGGCACGCCGAGAGAGAGAGAGCGAGCGGGACACAGAGCCTGTGTTCACAGAGAAACACCTGGAACGGGACGATCGCCGCGTGCGGAGGGAGATTAGAGCGCCGCCCGCCACACATCTCTGCATCATCACACGCTTTATGTACACATACTCCACATCACCGTCCCAGGATGCACTGCGACATCGACAGTCACTGTAATCCACACCACACAGGGGATTACAATAATGATTATAATAAAATACACCGTAAAAATGTACTTTATCATTTCATAATATCATCATTTCCTTGTGTTTTTTTTTTTTTCAAACGTCATACAATTACGATATGATATGTGCTTCCCAAAATAGTGTTTGGTTTTAAGAATGTTTCAACATTTTTAATGGGAAACAAGACAAACACTACTAAAAAGTATCAATAAATTGTTTTACATGCATTTTAATGCTTGTTATCTCAGCAACCGTCTGATGTGAGACTCGACTGCAAATCGACAGGCGAGTGTTCTGGTCGTACGGATGGATGCTGGCATTCATAAACTCCTTATCAAGAGATCGGCGCTAACGATATTTATTTGAAAGTAAACATGATTACACGACAGGATGATGGAGGAGCGATCGGACGGTTCTCCTTCTCTCAACCTTACTCTGAAGTTTGTTTTGCCCAGAAAACACACACACTTTCTCTCTCTCTCTCTCTCTCTCTCTCACACACACACACACACACACACACACACACACACACACACACACACACAGGTGTCTCCATCATTACAGTCTCAATTGTCACATCTACTCTTAAGACTGATGCATGGATGAAGCTCAGATGCTGCTCTTTCATAGCTCAAGTGTGATGAAAATAAAATAAAATATTTAAATAATAATAATAATAATAATAATTATATATATATATATATATATATATATAAAATATGTATTTCTTTATTTATTAATCATTATTATTATTATTATTATTATTATTATTATTATCATCTACTATTATTAACTACTTCCAAGCAATTCCAAGTAATAAAATAAAATAAAATAAAATAAATCATTTCAAAGCAATTCAGAGACTTTGGATTAATATAAATAAAATAAAATAACATTATGATATCCGAGTAATTCTCTTTGGAGTCTTTGAACTAAACTAAACTAAACTAAACTAAAATAAAATAAAATAAAAATGCAAAGCAGCATTTATTTGATCAAACTGTAAAGACATGTTGTGAAATATTACAATTTAAAAAATTTTTTCTTATATATATATATATATATATATACACCTCAAAGGGTCAGTAAGATTTGTCAGTAAGATTTGTAATTTTCTGAAGGAAGTGTAAGCTTTTATTCAACAAGGATGCATTAAATTGATCATAAGTGACAGTAAAGATATTTATAATGTTACAAAAGATCTCCATTTCAAATTGATGCTGTTCTTTTGAACTTTCTATTCAGCTGTGAATTCTGAAAAATAAAATGCATCACGGTCTCCAGAAAAATATTGTGCAGCACAACTGTTTTCAACATTGCTAATAATCAGAAATGTTTGTTGAGCAGCAAATCAGCATATTAGAATGATTTCTGAAGGATCATGTGACACTGAAGACTGGAGTAATGATGCTGAAAATTCAGCTGCGCATCACAGTAATAAGTTACATTTGAACAAATATTCACATAGAGAACATCTATTTTAAACTATAATAATATTTCACATTGTTTACTGTATTTTTAAATCAAATAAATCCAGTCTTGATGAGCAGAAGAAACTTTTTCAGAAACATTAAGAATCCTAATTATTCCAGACTTTTGAGCAGAAGTGTACCTGAGGTCTTTTTCTCAAGAGGAACATGTGAAGAGACTTGAACAAAATTTTCTATTTAGTTTCACGTCTGTCAGGGAGAATCTGTTGAGATCTCATTAGTGACTGAAGAAACACTGACCTCAACCAAACTCAAGCTCAAGTTAAAGATTTAAACAGCCATTAATTGAAACGAACATTCAGCAAACACACACACACACACACACACACACACACACACACACACACACACCCTCACCAACACATCAGCTCTGGTGCTAAAGGCAGCGTGAACGTGACACTGCATACTGGGACTGTGAGAGAGTGTGTGTGTGTGTGTGTGTGTGTGTGTGTGTGTGTGTGTGTGAGAGTGAATGTCAGTGGAACGAGGCGCCAGCTGTTTTTAAATGGCAGCGAGAGCCGGGGCAAGGTGTGGGACGAATGCCGTTGTGTGTGTGTGTGTGTGTGTGTGTGTGTGTGTGTGTGTGTGTAAATGGCAGCGGTGACTCCATGTGCTCCCCGTCTCCTCCCATCAGCCTCAGCTGAAGAGACGTTTGACCTCGAGCGTCCGCAGAACAGAGACACTCGTATCACCAGCACAAACTGGACCTGCAGTCATGTCAGCAGGAATGTCTGACTGTCCAACCTCAACACTCGCCCGCTTCACAGCCTATTACTACAACGGTGTTTTAGTGCCACGTTACAAAAATAAAAAAAAAAATCTAAGATTAAAGTCGGAATATTGCGAGAATAAAGTCGAAACACTACAAGAATAAAGTCTAAATATTTCAAGAATAAAGTCGAAATTGCAAAAAAAAGTCAAAATATTCTGAGAATAAAGTTGAAATGTTTCAGGGTAAATTCTTGATTTAAATCTCAAAACATTTAGACTTTATTCTCGAAAAATGTAGACTTCATTCTTATAGTATTATGAGTGTACTTTTGTAGTATTTCGAGTGTACTCTTGAAATATTTCAACTTTACTCACGTAGTATTTTGAATACTCTTATAGTATGGACTGTACTTTCATAGTATTTCGACTGTACTCTCAAAATATTTCGAGTGTAATCTCGAAATATTTTGACTTTTCTCTCGTAGTATTTTGACTGTACTCTTGAAATATTTCTACTTTACTCATAGTATTTCGACTGGACTCTCGAAATATTTAGAGCATACTCTCGAAATATTTCAACTTTACTCTCGTAGTATTTAGACTACTCAAAATATTTTGAGTGTACTCTCGAAATATTTCTACTTTACTCTCGTGGTATTTCGACTGTACTCTCAAAGTATTTCGAGTACACTCTCGAAATATTTTTACTTTCCTCTCAAAGTATTTCGACTGTACTCTCATAGTATTTCGAGTTTACTCTCTAAATATTTTTATTTTACTCTCATAGTATTTCGTCTGGACTCTCAAAGTATCTTGACTGTACTCTCGCAGTATTTAGCCTTTATTCTCGAAATATTTAGACTCATTCTCAAAATATTTAGACTTTATTCTCGTAATATTTCAACTATAATCTCGTAATCTTAGATTTTTTTTTTATTTTTTAACGTGGTATTAAAACACCGTCAAATCACGTCACTTGTAAACCAAGCAAACATGAAGCGCTCACAGATTCCATTTACTGTCTTCTGAATATCTCAAATGCTCCAAGATGTCTTTTTTTATCGTGTCAAATAATACATCTAAACAAAGACATGCAGACTTCTGCTGCATCTCAGATCTTCCTCATAAGAAAAAAAAATTAGTAATCTCCTAATTAGTAATTATGTTGCTTCTTTTAAAGGTCTGACTGTCTAAGAGAGAGTCTGATCTTGATCTTTGACCCCACACACACACACACACACACACACACTCACACACCGGCCTTCATCTCTTGTAACGAGTGTGTTTGATTCGATGTTATTAATCAGCGTGTGAAGCCGTGATTCGGGTCGTCCTCTCTGACTGGCACGCAGAGAGAGCATCCGTCTCAGAGATGATTAGAGATGTCAAGTGTTCGTTAACGGCATCGTTATGTTGCGTGTGTGTGTGTGTGTGTGTGTGTGTGTGTGTGTGTGTCCAAGCATTCCCACAGATTTAACAGCATTACATCAACATGTTTGCTGGCATGGAACGAGCGCTTGTTAAGAGTCTGATTCTGATTATCTCACGTCTCTCTGCTGTTCTTTACTCATCATCTCGTTATTCGCTTTCCACTTTCTACGCATTTATTAGCATTACGAGAGCATTAAATCAGAAATGTGTTTAAGAAACTGTAAACAAGATGGTATTCACAGCAAACTCAGAGTTATAAATTAAAAGTGATCATAACAACAATACTTCAATAAACTATATAAAATGATAATTTTGTTAAATAATAATAATATTATTATAATAATAATAATAATAATAATAATAATAATAATAATAATAATAATAATATCGATAACAACAACAACAACAACAACAACTACTACTACTCCTACTGCTACTATTATTATTTGTATTACTACTATTATTTTTTTAAGCAATTCAAAGTAACAAAATAAAATAAAATAAAATAAAATAGAATACAGATGTGTTTTCAACATTTTACTGAATTGTATTTTCTATTTTTCTATTCTATTTTTATTTTTAAATTCTATTTTTTAGTACATTTTGAATCTTTTTGGCTAAAAATTCTCGTATCTAAACTATTTGGATGAAATGATGGGAACATTTTACTACATTTTAAGTTTTTGGTACTGATATTTCTTTTTGCATCAATTAAGCAAGTAATTCCAAATATTTGGATTTGGATTAAATAAAATGTAATCCAATTTAAAAAAAAAATGTAATAATAATAATAATAATAAAATAATAATAATAATAATAATAATAATAATAATAATAATAATTATTATTATTATTATTATTATTATTATTATTATTATTATTATTATTATTGTTATTATTATTATTTCTTCCAAGCAATTCCAAGTAATAAAATAAAATAAAATAAAATAAAATGAAATAAAATGAAATAAAATGAAATAAAATGAAATAAAATGAAATAAAATAAAAATTAATTTCCAAGTAATTCCATGTCTTTGGATGAAAATAAAATAAAATAAAATAAATAAATACAGACCACCCTTTCAGACTAGTTGACGGCAAATACAAAAATATGGACATTTATACTCAATAGGGTGAAAAGGTTGCGGAATATTCAGATACACTCGTTTGTTTGGGCTCTGAGGGATCCATCAGAATAACGTGCCGGACTGCAGGTCAAAGAGTCTCTCACTCATTCTCTCGCTGCTCTTTCTAATTAGCAATAACAGCCTGCAAACATCTCCGCTACCGAGCTGGAGGTGAGGAGGATCTTTGCACAGAAAAGACATAAAATAGGCCACGGGGTTGCTGTTGAACATGAAGTCTCCCCGAAGAGCTGCTGCCAATGAAAACGCAACGCTAATCCAGTCCGCCCACCGCGTGGAAACACAGCGCGCAGATTACACGCATCTTCCTGCATCTCGACGCGATGACTGAGAGAGACGGCGAGAATTAAAGACACAAACTTATTAACGGCCGACGGATAATATTCCTCCTGGATTCGAGGACTGACAGAACTGGAGCAGCTCACCCGTAACATTAATTAAGCTTAAAATATCAACGTTTCACTCGCCAATTCAGAGATACGGCACATTAAAATGGGATGCCATCCATAAAGTCATTATGAGATATGTTGTCCCTGTAGAGCACCTTGGGAATATTCCCATTTCACATATCAAATCAAATGTTTCCGGCCCAGGAAACCCACAGCGGAGGAGGAAGAATCGCTTTCACGTTTGTTTTCATTAACATTTCCAATTTAAATTGACAGATAAAGCCAAGTTTTGCACAGTTTTGCTCCTCAAGCAAATGCATCTTGATTTCAGGTCCTTCAGAAAACTGTAAACTGCAAGAAAAACATGAACTGTAAAGAACAAATATCTGCCAATGGGGCAAGAAAAACAGTCTCGTTTAGCCTTCGATTTAAGAGTATTTCTCTTACCCCATTGGCAGATTTTTTTTCTTCTTCTTTTAAGCCAAAACCAGCTAAATTTCTTAACTCTTAAGTCATTTTGCTTGTCAAAAATACATAAATATATATATAATTTAATTAATTAATACTTTACAATATTTGTAAACATTTTAATTTATTTTTATTATATTACTGATAAAATAAAAAATATATAATTATTTTTAATTAATATTTTAAAATAATTTATTTTAATTTAATTACTTAAAATATTTACATGTAATGATATTTGAGAAACAAGAAAAAAATTCAAAAAATACTTGATTTATAATTTAAAATGTGTAACAATATATTATTATATTACTGTATAATAATTTACTCATGTAATAATTCATTTTAATTTATTATTAATTATTTTAATTCATTTATTTAATTTCAACCAAAGTAAAATTGCTTCTGGGATACAAAGATCTGCAGTTCTGCGATTCAGGAACCACGTTTGCCTAAAACAAATGCTTTTATGCTGAAATAGCAAGCGTGAATTGATTACAATGAGCTGTAATTGATATGAATTAAAATTGTGCATTTTATCAAAACATTGTTTTCATTAAATTTTCAATTTAAATCAAGATATAAATCAAAATTTGACAAAATTTTGCTCCTTAAGTAAATGCATCTTGATTTCAGGTCCTTCAGAAAACTGTAAACCGCAAGAAAAATATAAACTGTAAAGAAAAAATATCTGCCAAAGGGGCGAGAACAATTATTTTGTTTAGCCTTTGAATTAAGATTATTTTTCTTACCCCACTGCCAGATATTTTTTCTTGTTTTAAGCCAAAAACCAGCAAAATTTCTTAAATCTTAAGTCATTTTGCTTGTCAAAAATAAATAAAAAATAAATTAACAAATAAATAAATACATTTAATAAATTAATGAGTTAATACCAATATTAATAAACATTTAAATTATATTATTGAATAATAATCTACTAATTTCATCATTTAATTTAATTACTTAAATATTTACACCTAATGATATTTGAGAAACGAAAAAAAAAAAATCAAAAATGAAAAAAAAATTTAATAATACATTATATTACTGTATAATAATGTACTCATGTAATAATGTATTTTAAATTATTATTAATTATTTAAATATATTTATTTATTTTCCACCAAAGTAAAGCTGCTTCTTGGTTGCAAAGATCTGCAGTTTGGAACCAAGTTTGTCTGAAGCAAATGCTTTTATGCACAAATAGCAAGTGTGAATTGATTACAATAAACTGTAATTGATAATCATAAAAATTGTGCATTTCACCAAAACATAGTTTTGACTAAATTTTCGATTTAAATCAAGTTATAACTCAAAAAGTTTAACAAAATTTCGCTCTTCACGCAAATGCACCTTATCTTCACGTCATTCAGAAAACTGGGAAACAAGACCAAAATAAAAAAAAAAGTTTTTTGCCGCACACTTCCATCACGAGTCGCTCACATCCGCATCGTCACAAAAAGCTAAAAATAAATCATCCGGTGACGAAGCGGAACTGATGCATTTGAGAGGAGTCTACATAATGTTCTCCCGGCTGACACAAACAACTTGTTAGGCATGATAAATGTTTTTACAAAGCGTAACGTAATGAGCAGAGCTAATAAATTCAGCCGGAGCCCTTCGCCGGCACTAGCGCGCGCGTTTCCTCGGCACGAGGCTAATCCAGCGTGCGATGCAATTGTAAGTGCTCAGTAGTGTGTGAGAGTATTATTCTAGATAAGGCTGTGTGTGTCTGGATGTGTCTTATCTGCGGGCCGGAGCGCTTCTTTATGAGCCGTACCTCCCGAAAGCCCCTTACGGTGATTAGTCGGGCCCTTTAGAAAATGGCTTTCCTCGATTCCGGATAATTCTGCCGGAAAACGGGAATGGAACGGAGCGCCGCTGATACTGACCCTCTTTGTTGGGGAGGAAATTGCCTCTCGTAACGCATATGAAAGCCACGACAAGTTCACAAGGAAAGAAGCGTTTGATTTTAGGGCAAAAAGGCAGATGCCTACCGAAAGCACAGCGTGATAGCGAGGAACAGTTTAACCCTGTCAGACATGCCACGGGAGCAGATGTCACGCGCTTCCTGGAGACGCGAGCACCTTGAGTCTGCACCTTGGGATCTGAGACGCACTTTCGCTCCCCTGATCTTCACCACAGTCAAGAAATCTCAGAGATACAGTCTCCTGGTTAAAAGGAACACTACAGAACGGAATACCAAGGCATACACTAATGAGATTCAAGATCTGCCATGGAATGGAATGGCTTGCATTTCATACAGAATATTTCCATGGTGTTTCGTTTCAATAAGTGCTCTGACTACAGGAGAACACATTTTGAGTTCTTAAACACACTGTATGACCCAAACAGGACCTGGTAATGGACCAAAGAAAACATGAAAAGAGAAGGAAAACTATATTTTCCATGGTTTTGTCCTGAGAAACTTTGCATTTACATGCAAAACCTTTGCATTCCCTCAAGAAGTGATGCATTAGCTCACAAAAAGTGTTGCCAGTGCATATTATAATGCATTACTTTCCATTAAAAGTAAGTAAAGCAATTAGTTACTTTTTTACAGAGTAACACGATATTGTAATGTATTACTTTTAAAAGTAACTTTCCACAATACTGCATAAAGTATGTTTTCTTCCCCAAAAGAAAAAAAAAATCTTTTATCTGAGAAACTCCACATTTATGGCAAATCATTTGCATTCCCTCAAGAAATGCTGCATTTGCTCACAAAAAGTGTTGCCAGTGAATGTGAAGTTTCTTGGGGGAATGCAAAAGTTTTGCAAGTAAATGCAAAGTTTCTTATGGAAAAGCATGGAAAATATTTAAGCAAATGCAATTTTTCATTACATCTCATTCTTTTCCATCATCATGTTGTTTAGTGTTTTTTTCACAAAGAGATGCAAAGTCATTTTCCAGACCTCCACACCAGTGTTGGGTAACATATTACAAGTAACGCAAGTTACGTAATCAGATTACTTTTTTCAAGTAACTACTAAAGTAATGCATACTTTTAAATTTACAAGAAAATATCTCAGTTACTTTTTCAAATAAGTACACTTTTGCAGTGAAAGGAACTTTACATTCGCCAAAAATTACTTTTTGGGGTTTTGTTATTGAAAATAAACAAACAATCCCAGCTCAGGTGACAAATAGTAACGCAAAAGTATTATAATGCATTACTTTCCATTAAAAGTAAGTAAAGCAATTAGTTACTTTTTTACAGAGTAACACAATATTGTAATGTATTACTTTTAAAAGTAACTTTCCACAATACTGCATAAAGTATGCTTTCTTCCCCAAAAGAAAAAAAAAAAAAAAAAAAAAACACGAAATGGGATGGGAAAACTATATTTCAACTATATATTCCATGCTTTTATCTGAGAAACTCCACATTTATGGCAAATCATTTGCATTCCCTCAAGAAATGATGCATTTGCTCACAAAAAGTGTTGCCAGTGAATGTGAAGTTTCTTATGGAAAAGCATGGAAAATATTTAAGCAAATGCAATTTTTCATTGCATCTCATTCTTTTCCTTCATCATGTCTTTTAGCGTTTTTTTCACAAAGGAGATGCAAAGTCATTTTCCAGACCTCCACACCAGTGTGGGGTAACATATTACAAGTAACGCAAGTTACGTAATCAGATTACTTTTTTCCAAGTAACTACTAAAGTAATGCATTACTTTTAAATTTACAAGAAAATATCTCAGTTACTTTTTCAAATAAGTACACTTTTGGCGTGAAAGGGACTTTACAGTTGGCAAAAATATAGCTTTTGGGGGTTTTTTTTGTTAAAAATAAATAAGTAAGCCCAGTTCAGGTGACAAAAAGTAATGCAAAAGGAAATAATGCATTACTTTCCATAAAAAGTAACTAGGTAACACAATTAGTTACTTTTTTTTTTTTTTACAGAGTAACGCAACATTGTAACGCATTACTTTTAAAAGTAACTTCCCACACTACTGCATGAAGTATGTTTCCTGGGGAAAGCAGTAAATGCAAAGTTTAATATGGAAAAGCATGGAAAATATTTAAGCAAATGCAATTTTTCATTGCATTGCATTTTCATTCTTTTCCTTCATCATGTCCCTCAGTGGTTTCTTCACAAAGTCATTTTCCAGACCCAGTTTTGGGTAACGCATTACAAGTAATGCACGTTACATAATCAGATTACTTTTTTCAAGTAACTACTGAAGTAACACATTCATTTTAAATTTACAAGAAAATATCTCAGTTACTTTTTCAAATAAGTACACTTTTGCAGTAAAAGGAACTTTACATTCACCAAAAATTACTTTTTGGGGTTTTTGTTATTAAAAATAAACAATTCCAGCTCAGGTGACAAATAGTAATGCAAAAGGAACATTATGCATTACTTTCCATTAAAAGTAAGTAATGAAATCAGTTACTGTTTTTAAATAGTTACACAATATTGTAATGTATTACTTTTAAAAGTAACTTTCCCCAACACTGAATAAAGTATGTTTTCTACCCTTTAAAAAAAAGAAAAAATGAAATGGCGTTGGAAAACTATATTTCAAATTATATTTCAACTATATATTCTATGCTTTTCCCTGAGAAACTCTGCATTCCCTCAAGAAACATTGCATTTGCTCACAAAAAGTGTTGCCAGTGAATGTGAAGTTTCTTGGGAAAAGCAAAAGTTTTGCAAGTAAATGCAAAGTTTCTTAGCGAAAAGCATGGAAAACATTTATGCAAATACAGTTTTTCATTCCGTCTCATTCTGTTCCATCATCATGTCCCTTTATTTTTCATAGAACAATCACTAAACCACTTAGTGGTTTCTTCACAGAGGTGCAAAGTCACTTTCCAGACCCAGTGTTGGGTAACGCATTACAAGTAATGAAAGTTACAATCAGATTACTTTAAGTACTAAAGTAACACATTACTTTTAAATTTACGAGAAAATATCTGAATAACTTTTTTTTAATAAGTACACTTTTGTTGTGAAAGGGACTTTACGGTTGCCAAAAATATAACTTTTGGGGGTTTTATTATTAAAAATAAATAGGCAAGCCCAGCCCAGGTGACAAAAAGTAACACGAAAGTAACAATGCATTATTTTCTATAAAAAGTAACTAACGCAATTAGTTACTTTTTTACAGAGTAATGCAACACTGTAATACAGTACTTTTAAAAGTAACTTTCCACATTACTGCATAAAGCATACCCTAGAGAACAGGGAAAAAACAAAAAAACAAAAACAACAACAGCAACAACAGCAACAACAACAACAACAACAACAACATGAAATGGAAGAGAAAACTATATTTCAAACTATAATATAGTCAACACTTAAAGTGGACCAAAAAAGTTCACAGTTGTCCTAAGACGAGAATGGGTACTGTTAAGGTTTTGATCCACTTCAAATGTTGACTACTATTTATTATTTCAACTATATTGTCCACACTTCACCCATTGCACAGCTTTTCTCTTCCCAAAAAACTTTGCGTTCACTTGCAAAATATTTTGCAAGTATAGGCAAAGCTTCTTCAGTAAAAGCATTGAAAATGTTGAAATATTTATGCAATGGTATTAAATTAAATTTTTCATTCCATCTCTTATTTTTTTTTCCATCACAACCTTCAACAAACTGGTAGAAACTCACATCTGACACAAACACAGCTGATCTACAACCTTAATAACTATTATTTACAAAAGACCAAGATCAAAACATCAAGCATCTGGAGTCAAGAGGATCTCAAAAGATCCTCACAAACCCTTTAATATACTGGCTTTGTCCCAATTCACACATGGATGTCTTTAGCAGTGCTGGGGAAGCGTACTTTTAAAAGTAATGCATTACAATATAGTGTTACTCCCTTAAAAAAGTAACTGTGTTACTTTTTATTGAAAGGAACTGTTACATTGATGCCATTCAGGAGTCAATACTGAGCGCTAATGAAGCACTGGATATATTCCAGAGGGTGATGGTTAGTTAATTTACAGATTTTACTCCCTGTGAAATTCACATTTCATCATTTTCTTGCTAAAGAAAGACATTGGTGATTACAGTATGGACAGTGTATTTTAACCCGGCCCGCTCACAGCCGGTGAACTAGATCACTCTATTATTATATACAGAGAGCACAGGTGAGCGAGAGAGACACACGGTTCAAAGAAAAGGCTGAAAGATGGAGCAAAAGAGAGACATAAGAGAGAATGAAAAAAAGACATTGAGGGTGTGTGAGAGGGAAAAGCAGGTCAAGAGAGGGTGTGAGATCTTTTAATAGTGCAGCAGCAGCAGCGGCGCAGGGCTGCAGTCAGTCAGACCGCTGCATTAACAATAGAAGACAAACTAAAGATTAAAAAAAGCTCTCCATATGGTCTCGTTCAGCAGTATTACATCTAAACTGGTGCACCGTCCCCAGTGACGGCCAAAGAGAAAACACCGCAGCGCACGCGACGCAGTGCTGCAAACAAACACTAGCGCATCGCAAACGCCACGAAGACACTTCACAAGACCTAACATGACCGATTAAGGTTTATACAGCTTCATAGCTGCTGTATGTAATGCGCTGTAGGGCTTTTCTGAACTTTTTCCCATATATTGACTGACAGCTCGTGTTGCCATGTTGAGAGAAATCAGGAGTAAGTGCAGAGGCGTTGTGGCGCTGTGTGAACATGATGCTTACTGTACTTCTAGAAGAAATGTCAACATGTATTTACTCATCTCAACAGCATAAAAACATTCAGAATTACTCCAAATGAATCAAAACAGTGAAATCCGAACTCAGAACACGACACAAACCAGTGTCTTTGCTGCTGACTTTCTATGATCCAATTAGTAACGTAAAAGTAATGTAACTCATTATTTTCCATAAAACTTAACCAAGTATCGCAGTTAGTTACTTTTTAGGGAGTAATGCATTATTTTCCATATAAAGTAACTAAGTCATGCAATTACTTACTTTTTAGGGAATAACGCAAAATTGTAACACGTTACGTTCCATAAAATTAGTTATTTTTTAGGGAGCAATACATCACTGTAACACATTACTTTTCATAAAAAGTAACAAAGTAGCACAATTAGTTACTTCTTAGGGAGTAACGCAACATTGTAACTCATTACTTTCCATAAAATTAACCAAGTATTGCAATTAGTTACTTTTTAGGGATTAACAAAAATTGTAACACATTACTATCCATAAAAAGTAAACAAGTAGCACAATTAGCTACTTTTTCGGGGAGTAACGCAACATCGTAACTCATTAATTTCCATAAAAAGTAACCAAGCATCGCAGTTAGTTACTTTTTAGGGAGTTACTTTTTACTTTTTAATGCAACGTTGTAACACATTATTTTCCATATAAAGTAACTAAGTCACGCAATTACTTACTTTTTAGGGAATAACGCAAAATTGTAACACATTACTTTCCATAAAATTTGTTATTTTTAGGGAGCAGTACATCATTGTAACAAATGACTTTCCATAAAAAGTAACAAAGTAGCACAATTAGTTACTTTTTTAGGGAGTAACAATATTGTAACTCAATTTCCATAAAATTAACCAAGTATTGCAATTAGTTACTTTTTGGGGAGTAACAAAAACAGTAACATTACTTTCCATAAAAAGTAACCTAGTAGCCCAATTAGTTACTTTTTAGGGAGTAACACAACATTTTAATGCATTACTTTCTATAAAAAGTAACCAAGTAACTCAATTAGGTACTTTTTAGGGAGTAACGCAACATTGTAATGGATTCCTTTAAAAAGTAACTTTCCCTAACACTGAAATATTGCACACATCATATGGACAACTCTTTTATTTTGTAATGCTTGCAGGGAGATGAATGGAATATAGAGACTAATGCAAACTCAAAGGCATTAAAATATAATTTTTCATTCCAGCTCATATTCTTTTCTCTCACCGCATCCCTTCATTTTTCATAGTACACTGAACGATATGCCAAGTCATTTTCCAGAGCCTTCACTCTCTCTGCTCCTCTCTGGTGGCCAACCATCATCCGATCTGCTGAGATCCTCACAATCTTCAACAAACTGCTAGAAACACACATCTTACACAAACACAGCAAATCTACAGCCCTCAAAGAGACTAAATAAAACAGCTTCTATTTACCAAAAAAGGAAAAAAGATCAAGCAGGTGGGACAGGAGCATTAGTAGACGGATGCCGATTACATCTCATCATCCCACTGCGAGCGTAACGCACGTCTTGCACAAATTTTTGCCTGCCGTCAGTGTAATTACTGCATCAACGGTTGAGAGACGGTAGAAATCATAGAGAGCAGCAATAAAGACACAAAGACATCTCACTGCACCTGAGGAACTGATAACAGCCTCACAGAGCCGTTTTGTCCTATAAAACACTGTAATTGGCAGCGTTTCTGGGTCCCATAGAGAAGAGACTGCGACTGGACAAATGAAGAGTCTAATCGCTCCAGTTTTACTCTTTTTATTTAACAGCTCACAGAGAGAGAATGAGAGAAAGGTCAAGGCTGTGTATGTTATCCATCTGTAGTCTGTTTGCTTTCATTTCTAAATATTCAGTCAAAAGCATAAATCGATGTGGCTTTATGCATGTATTCACTGCTGTCTGGAGACACTCACTCACACGCCTCTAGATTAAAAAACTGATTTCATGAAAATATGAGTCACGTTTATACATGCAAAACTCACCATCACGATGATTGACAGGTGCAGCTCTAGTAAGCGGTTGCTAAGGTGTCCTGAATGGTTGTTAGAGCGTTGCTAGGGTGTTCTGGGTGGTTGCCAGGGTGCTGCTATGCTAAAGTTTTTCAGGCCAAAACTGAATGAAAAATTGCACCTGCTGGTGCCATTGTTAAATAATAATAATATAATATTTATAATAATATTTATTATATTACTGTTTACAATTCTACTCACTTAATAATTAAATTTAAATGTAATAAATTATACACATATATACACACCCAATCATATCTGAGAAATAGGATCTGCTGTTGTTGCTATGAAAAATACAGCTTTTTCCAGCAAAAATAAAATAAAAACTAAAAATGTATTTTTATAAAAAAAATTACAATATATTACTTATTATTTTACTGCATTGTAATCTACTAGTTTAATAATTAATTTTGACTTTATAATTTAATTTTAATCATTTGAATAATGGATTAATTTAATTTGGAACGCAGAAGTAACATGACTCATTATTTCCCATGAAACGTATGAAAGTAACGCAATTAGTTACTTTTTTAGAGAGTAACGCAACATTGTAATGCATTACTGTCCATTAAAAGTAATTAAATATCACAATTAGTTACTTTATTATGGAGTAATGCAAAATTGTAATGCAATACTTTCCATTATAGTTACTTCTGTTTCAGATTCATAAACATTATTATTTATTTTAAGTTTTTGTTTTATTTAAATGTTTCCTCTGTTCTCATGTCTGATATGTATGTATGTATGTACCAGGAGCACCTTAAAAAACCACAACAAATTCCTTGTGTGTTCGCGCACACTTGGTGAATAAAGCTAATTCTGATTCTGATTTTCAGGGAGTAACGCAACATTGTAACGCATTACTTTCCATTAAAAGTAACTAAGTAACACAAATAGTTACTTTTTCTAGGGAGAAACGTGCCACTGTAACCATTTCGTTACCATTGAAATTAACTAAGTAATCCAATTATTTACTTTTTTTTTTTTTTTTTAGAGAGTAACACACCACTGTAAAACATTACCTTCCATTAAAAGCAACTAAGCAATGCAATTAGTTACTTTTTGGGGAGTAACACAACATTGTAATGCATTACTTTCCATAAAAAGTAACCAAGTATCCCAAGTAGTTACTTTTCTAGGGAGTGACGCAACATTGTAATGCATTACTTTCCATTAAAACAAACAAGCAGCACAACTGTTTCGTTTTTTATGGAGTAACTCAATGTTGTAATGCGTTACTTTCCATAAAAAGTAACCAATTTAATTAACCTTTTACATAAAATTCAATGTATTTCATTAAAACATAAGTATAACTTTGGATGCAAAACACGTTGAAAGCAGGAATAAATAAAGAAATTAAGCAAATAAAGAAGTAGCACGTTTGCGGGTTTAGAAGCAGAAGTTGCTTCCAGAATAGCATCATTTTGGCAGAAAAAGCCTATTAAAATTTTCCTAAAGGATCTTTACTAGCGTTTCTCTTCCTGCTCATCCAAAAGTTGGTCATAACAAAAAAACTCGAACTAACAAACTGCATTTGCTAAGTGAAAAGTCTCTGAAAAAGCCTTTTAAGAGGCAGACAGATGTGCGGAGAACGACTTCAGAAGTTTATGTGCACGACACAATGGGAAATCTCTCCTCACACACTCCCTCTGGCTCTCTCTGTGTGTGTGTGTGTGTGTGTGTGTGTGTGTGTGTAGAAATAGGCCATAGCACAAGATAAAGCGCTTTATCTTTATGAGAAATAAACGTCCCCATCCCTGTCGGCCCATCCTTTGTGCATCCTCAGTTCCAAAAACAGCGTTATATATGGAGTGCGCTTGCAGGAAATAGGACGCTAGCGAAGGCTCTACACGCTGCAGATTAGCCGTTCTGCTTGGCTCAGCAGAAAAATCTCCACAGCGCTTGTTTATGAGCGTACATTCAGATAGATCATGGGCACATGAATGCATAAAAGCCGAGCCGTCACCACACACGCTCACGCAAACACGCCGACCCACGGCAGCTCGCAGCATGCACTATTTATGCGTCCGGACGTTTATTTATGATAATAATAGAGCTGAGGTGGAAAGAGGCGAGGGCTGACGGGCGAACCTGCGGCGGGCCGCGCTGAGAGCTCGCTGTGAAGGTGATGCTGCCATGAACAGGACAGAGAAGAGAAGAATAAACGATGAGGAACAGAGAGAGAGAGAGAGACAGAGAATCCTCAAGATCATAAAGATCTCATCCTACACTAACCCACCTTCAGCAGAGTTACAACTCTGTTCATAAACGCATCAACTCTACAAAAACACACCTGGTGAAGATGTTAAGAATCACTCTTACTCCATGTATCAGTTGAACATAATAACCCTTAAATAAATAAATAAATAAATAAATAAATAAAGTATTGCAAATAAAAATGAAGAAATTCATGATATTTAAATAAATAAATAGATTAAAATTATATTACGTATTGTAAATAAAAAACAAATGCATGAATAAATGATTAAAAACAAAGTATTTTAAATTTAAAAATACATCAGTGACATGCAAATGAATACATTCATGATCTTTAAATAAATAAATAAATAAATTCAATTCAATTTAAGTATTATCAATAAAAACAAATAAATGCATGAATTAATACAAATTAATTAAAAACAAATAAAAGTATTTTAAATAAAAAAAAACTCAATTAATGAGTTTTAAATAACAATTTAAAATTAAATTAGGTATTATAAATAAAACAAATAAATGCATGAATAAATTAAGTAATAAAAATTAATTAAAACAAAAGTATTTTAAATTAAAAAAATACATAAATCAATGGCATGCAAATGAATAAATAATAGAAGCACATAAAATATTGCAAATAATGCAAATAGATAAACACAAATAAAAACAATCAAATTAAAATATTGTAAATAAAAATTTATGAATGCGTGCGTAATAAGATTAATTAAACACAAAAGTATTGTAAATAAACAAAGGCACAACATACTAATAAATGAAAACAAATAAAAACTACATTTACTTAAGTATCGTAAATAAAAAAAAATAAATGCATTGATAAAATAAAATCACCATAAAAAAAAAAAAAAAAAAAAATCACAATTAAATGCACAAATAAATATTATTATATATTATTATTTTAAAGTTATGCTGAATTCTGTGGACTAAAAAAAATCTAAATCTTTACACCTTTTTGATATCTATTTTTATTACATTTTCTTAATAATCAGCATTAACAGTAATGAGTAAACTAAATCTTTAACCTTTCGTTTACTTCCTGGTTTAAATTAGACTTTAAATTCCAGATATGTTCAATTTAAAACATTATTATTTATTTATTATTTATTATTTATATTTTATTTTATTTTGGACAAAAACAAATATCATTAAAACAAATCTAAATATTTACACTTTGTTTACTTCTTGTTTTAAATTAGATGTTAAATTCCAGATTTGTGAAATTTAAATAAATTAATTAAAATATATAAATAAATGTAGTATTTATTTGTATTTTTATTTTGCAGTTACGTAATTTGATTTATTTATTTTTTTTTTATGTTTACATGTTGTTTACTTCTTGGTTTAAATTTGACTTTAATTTTCAGATTTGTAGACTTTTCCTAATTATCAAACTGCGGTTCAGATCAAGTAATCAAACCATCATAAGACAGACCGCAATAATAATAAAAGCTCATAAACGCCTCAGTTTCACACTCCGAGCCGGTGAGCATCAGTGATTGTGAGTCGATGTTCATTGTTCCTCCGTGTATCAGCGATCCGTTGGCCGTAATTACTCTCGTGCAGCTCCCGCCACAGCTCTTATTAACGTCTGCGTCCGTGTTTATCTCGACACGCATCACACCCAAAACACGAGCTTTCAGCGTGTTTCCGCGCGCCCTGTAATTTCTGCCGCTGATTACAGGCTAGTGAAGCGCTCGAAGCCGCATCAGTTCTCTCGTGGCGCATTGTTTCTGTCTGAACGTGCGGCGTTCGACCAAGATGATCCAACACAGCTGCGAAACGGAGAATCACGTGTGTTTACTAAGACAAAAACAACAGATTCAACACATGAAGTCATCTTCTTACTTCTCACACACTCCAGTCCATCAGTGAACATCTTGAGGAGACAAAAGCTGAAACAAATCCATCATTAAGATGTTTTTAACTAAAACACATTGAGTCCATAATCCATAATAGTCCATCTCCTGTTGTCTCTCACATCAAAATCCAGCCACATATTTGTTTAGAGCTGTTTTGGTTTGTAAACGGTGTTTGATGTGTGCAGATTTCTCTCCTGATTCAGACCAGACCACTTTTTCACCGGAGGAAGCGTTATTATGGATTACAGACTCTGATTTTAGCCAAAAGTTGTATTTTAGATGTTAACTGATGGACTGGATTATTGTGATGTTTTTTTCAGCTGTTCGGACTCTCATTCTGACGGCACCCATTCACTGCAGAGGATCCATTGGTGAGACAGTGATGGAACGACACATTCCTACAAATCTGTTCTGATTCAGTTCTGTCACGTTTGGTTTAGAACGACATGAGGGTGAGTACAGAACGATGATTTTTGGCCGTACTGTCTCTTTAAGTTTTCTAAATTTGCAGGTTCAGTCCTTGAGATGTTTTTGTCTGTTTTTAAAGCGCTCGGGTTCATCTGCAGGTCAGTGTGACCTTAAAACACGTTCGAACACGTTGGTGATTTGACAGGCGGGAAACGGACTTCCGCTCCACCTGCAGATGTGCGGCGTGACGCGGCGTTTGACGGGATGAAGAACGAGCGGAGATGACATCAGACACAAGCAGCGGATCTCGGAACGGCGGTGAGACGGTGTGTGATTGAGATGCCGGACGGCGGGACTCTCGCTCTCGCTCTTGCTGCTTAATGGATTCCAGGCAGGTTTGCCTGATAAAGAGGTCATTGACTGTCGGCTCACAGCGTTTGTCCACAGAGCAGCGGCGTGACTCCACATACACTCACATTCACACACACATTCCTATTCACAAAGTACCAGCGAACTCCTCTGTCCCTTCAGTTCCGTCACACACAATACACACAATACACACGCTCAGAACAGGGCAAGAATACAAACACACAGTATCTGATCCATCTTTGAGCACTTTCTCACTGGAGCTGATGGAGGACGTGTGACGTCAGAGTTTAGTTCATTTTCTCATCTGAAATTAACATAACAGCAGGAAGGAATAACATGTGGAAGTCAAACAGAAGACTTGGGGCCTGATTTTCTAAACAGGGCAAATTTGCATTAGAGCACAATTCTATAAAGGCACCAATGGAGGGGAAAAAACTGTGTGTCACATTAAAGAACACAGACACAACCAGATCATTTTTATAATGACCAGAGCAATTTACCAAGAGCAGCACAAATTAGCGCCTGTTTAAAAGAGAAGTCCACTTCCAAAACAAAGATTCACAGATAATGTTCTCACCCCCTTGTCATCCAAGACGTTCATGTCTGTCTTTCTTCAGTCGTGAAGAAATTATGTTTTTTGAGGAAAACATTTTTCTCCATATAATGGACTGATATGGTGCCTCGAGTTTGAACTTCCAAAATGCAGTTTAAATGAGGCTTCAAACGATCACAAATGCGGTTGTAAACGATCCCAGCTGAGGAAGAAGGGTCTTATCTAGCGAAACAATCGGCTATTTTCATAAAAAAAAAATAATAATTATATACTTTGTAATGTCAAACGCTCGTCTTGTCTCGTCTCTGCCTGGACTGTTTTTGTTCTGGTTCATGTCAGTTAGGGTTTGTCGAAAAACTCCCATCTCATGTTCTCCCTCAACTTCAAAATCATCCTATATCACTGTTTTACCTTTTTTGTTAAGGGTGTTTGATCTTCTTTGCATGTTCACTTTGCAAACACTGTGTCGGTACTTCTGCAGTGATGTAGGATGATTCTGAAATGATTTTTGAAGTTGAGGGAGAAAATACGATTGGAGTTTCGACATACCCTAACTGTCTTGAGCCAGAATACACAGAGTTCAGGGAGAGAAAGACAAGACGAGCGTTTGAGATTAAAAAGTATTTAAACTGTTTTTTTTTTTGTTTTTTTTACGAAAATAACATCGTTTCACTAGATAAGACCCTTCTTCCTCGGCTCAGATCGTTTACAACTGCATTTGGGATCATTTGAAGCCGCATTTAAACTGCATTTTGGAAGTTCAAACTCGGGGCACCATATCAGTCCATTATATGGAGAAAAATCCTGAAATGTTTTCCTCAAAAAACATAATTTCTTTCCTTGAAGAAAGAAAGACATGAACATCTTGGATGACAAGGGGGTGAGTACATTATCTATAAATTTTCGTTCTGGAAACGAACTAATCCTTTAAGACATTTTTTTGGCTGTTAAATAATGGCGCAAAACACCAGTAATTTGAGAAGTGCAAACATTAGTAAATCACGTTGCATGATTTCTTTGAAAGCTCTCCTCCCATAAATTTTGCGTCTAAAAGGGAAACTCCTACAAATGCATATTTAATAAGGTCTTTTCAGCACTAATTCTTCATTGCACGTCTTTAGTAAATCCTGACAGTACTATTTTAACGCTAAAAGATGGTTTGCGCTGACACAAGCTGTTAGTAAATCTGGCTCATAGTAGTTTGAGTAAAAACATGAAATGCATTATTTACATAAGCCCTGGACTGCACAAAAAAAGACTGTAAATTAATTATTATATTATATTATATTATATGTAAAATTATAATAATAAATCATAAATCATCATTATATATACACATTATTAAATGCATAAATAAAATTAAAATAAAGTAAATAAATTCAAATAAATAGCTAAAAAGGAATTAAATAAAAACAAACAAAAAAAATAAAGAAATGTAAATACAAATAAATACAATCAAATAAACACAAACTATTTAACATTTTATTTCGACAAAGAAAATCTAAATCCTTATGAATGTAAATAAATTCTACATACTTCAAGCTCAGTTTCTGCCCTATAGGGCGGTCAAAGATTAATCACGATTAATTGCATACAAAATAAAAGTTTGAGTTTGCCTAATATATGTGTGTGTACTGTGTGTAATTATTATGTATATATAAATACACAACAAATTAATGTATATATTTAAGAGAAATATGTTATCTATGTAAAAAATATTTGTATTTATATATAATATAAATTATATAAAAAAATTATAATAAATACATATACTTGGAAATATTTCTTATATATGTACCTGAATGTGTTTGTATTTATATATACATAATAAATGCACACAGTACACACACGTTTATTAGGCAAACTCAAACTTTTATTTTGTATGTGATTAATCGCGATTAATCATTTGACAGCCCTAATATATTTATATATTTATATATTTATTTACCAGTCATAAGGGTCCATTTTTCTAAATAAATAAGCTTTCCATTGATGTGAGGTTTGTTAGGGGAGAGAAAAATGTATTGTTGGCTACAAATATACCCGTGATACTTAAGACTGGTTTTGTGCTCCAGGGTCACGTATAATCAGACTGGCTGTACAAGTCATTTTAGCTTAAATTATATTAAACTGACTTTAAAAAAATGTGTTACATTTCTAATAACTGAAAGTGAAGTTGAAATTGTTTCAGTTCATTTGAGTGAACGTAACTGAAAAACAAACAATATGCAGCCATGACTGATTGATCTTATCATTTTTAATACTTTTGACTTCCAGGTCTAAACTAGATTCTAAATTCCAGATTTATGCACTTTTGCTGATTCTCAAACTCAGGTTCAGATGAAGTAATCAAAGCAGCGCAAGTCGCACACAGACGACGTGAAATGAAACCCCAGTAGAGCGAGACGCGTCCTCATCAAACACCACGAGCTGTAATTTCTCCCTCTGGACTCTTGAAAAACAGATAAGAGCTGAAAACAGGCCGATTCTGACACACGTCAGTCAAACGCCGTCCGTCAATCACAAACATCCAAACACTGCAGCGACCGAACGCTCAGATCAGCACTGCTTTAACAACACACAAACACACACCAGAGCTGATAAAACCACGTTTAACAAACTCGAACTGACTGTATCAACGAGAAACTGACCATAAAATAAGAGTGTTTGATTACGGACTCACATTTACACAAAAAAACGGTTCTCCAGTGGTTCTTCGCATCTTCAGTGAAGAACTCATTTCTTATCCAAAGCTTTTCTAGCTCTGTTGGGTTTTTCAGATGGTTCTTTGGAGACTAAAACAGTTCTAGATGTTTCATTATAGATGCTTTAGAGTTTTTTGGTTTTTAGAATGTGAACACGAGATCTTCTAGCAATGCATCCTTGGTTTGACATGTTCTTGTATTTCATGTTTTCAATGTTTGAGTGAGGTTTGATCACTTGATCTGAACCCAAGTCTGATCATTGGCAAAAGTTTAAGAGCACAAATCTAGAATTTGGATTCTAATTTAATTTTTATAAAAAAAAAATATATATATATATTAAATAAATATACAGTATAATTGTAAAATAAAATGAATAAATATTTTTGTTTATTGATTTTTTTTCCATTTACATTTTTTATTTTAATTTATTTGTTAAAATAAATTTAATATCAATTTAAATAAAAATAAAACATTAAATTAAACTAAATTTACATTTAAAAAATTAGATAAATTTAAAATGTATTATTAAACGATTTAATTTATTTCATTTTATCCATTACTTTATATTTAGTTAATTCATGAATTTAATGATTTAAATTTGTTTTTTTAGTTATGACGCGTGTCATGATGCACTGAAAACACAATGCATGAGCATGGAACGCAAGAAAAAGTAAAATCATGATTGAACTGGTTGATTGGCTGGCATTTTATTAGCATTCCTTGGCTATTTTCATGTTGAAAAAACAGCTGAAATATTATAAAAGAGCAATTTGAAAAAAAAAAAAAGTTTTCTTCACTGAAGAAGCGTTTATTTGCATGAATATAGAGAAAAATATAGAGGTCTGTACTAATGTTCTGTGTGCAGTATAACAGCACAGACTGGGTTCATTATTGACTGATGTTTACTCTCGTTTATAGTAATTACTCTAATTATGTGCATTTACTGTAATGTACATGTGTGTGGATTTTGTTTACGATCCATATTTCTTCTAATTCCCTGTATGTCTGTTTACTGTAATATTTATGATCTGCTCCGTGCATCTACATCTGAGTCTGTAAAAACAGGAAGTGTAAAGCGTTGACCCGATTGCAGGCGTACAGTAACGATCGAACACACACACATAATGACAGTAGAAACGTTAATGTTAATGTGACCTACTCAGCATCGCTAATGCATTAATAACCAGGAGAGAAGCGTTAATGTGGCAAACACAGACGCGCAGCGACAGTAATGGTGAATTTCGCCTCTGGATATGTATTCATATGGGTGGACGTCCACACCTGTAACACAAACTCAATGAGACGAGGACACACTGGGACACACGGCAGAGCCGCGCTGGCACATTACATCTGCTCACAGACGCGTGCTGTTCTCTTCATGTCTGCATGCAATCTGTGAGGAAAATGCTGTAGAAAAACTATCAATATATTATACCATTCTCACCACTCGGATGAATGGATCTGTTTATTTTTTAATTATTTAATCATTTATAATTTAATACTAATCAACAGCGAAAGGCTATTTTAATTGCAAACATGTTTTGTTTCATTTTGTTACATGGTTTTGTCTTTTGTATTTTTATGACTTCTGAATAAAGAGTTATTTATTTATTTATTTACTTTTTTTTTTTTTTTTTGGTAAGGGTGTTATGTGCAGATTTCCATGACTTTTTTTATTATGGTAGGACAAAGAGTAGTAGAAATTTAAACAAAAAAAAAAAATAAAATAAATCAATAAATAAACTTCATATATAAAATAATTTAACTATATTTTCTGAAAAGAAAATTTTAAAAGTTTAATATTTCAAAGAAAATAGTTTTAATGATTTTTTTTAACTTCAGCTAAGTGTTTATTTACTTATTTATTAATATTTATTATTTAACACCATGTCAGCAGCAAACTGATAAGAAATTTATAGTAGAAATTTTAAATGCATATATAAATAATATATAATAATAAATAATAATATATGATATAAATAAATCAGTGATGCAGAATTGTACAATATTTTCTTAACACTATAAAAATTAAGCAATTGTATAAACTTTTTCAAATTTTATATTTGATGAGACGACTTAAAGTCCATTAATAAAAATCAATAAAAATAACACAAAAATACTTGTTCTTTTGAAAATGAAACAAAAATGAAAATGCAATTATAATTTAATACATTTACTTTATTTTGATAATAATAAATTATAATTAAACAATATTTTCAAAATTAAAAAAGTAATATAAAAATATTGTATTATATAATTAAAGCAATTACATAAGCTCTTTTAGATTAGTATTTGACAAAAAAAAATTTCCATAGAATTAAAAAAAAAGTACAGTTCAATATTATATAAAATTTTATATATATATTTTTTTTTTATTTTTTTTTTTTTTAAGGACATTTCTGTCACGCTGCACAGCTATTTCTGCATTCTGCACGCATCTTAAAAATAAATAAATAAAACTCTAACTTTAATTCTCAGACAACATATGTTTGAATGAATCACAATTAATTTTACTGGTTATATATTAATAAATGTCTGAGTGTTATGTAGGCCTAGCAAGCATGTGTGTTGGCGCAAAGACGTTCCCTCGCAAAGTTCTGTAACAGAGCTGCTGATGTGTCATGATTGTGGGCAGGTTATGCAGTCACGCTGCTTCTGAGAGAAAGACGTCCAGCATCATCTCAGCGGTTTAGAGGCGAAACGGAGCCCGAGAGAGAGCCGGTGGGACGGCAGGACGTGCAGACGCTCTCTGGACGACGCACGATGTTGGCGAGATCCGTTCGCCCGTTCGCCCACCAGAGGTCGAGCTTCAAACGGCATCGCTGCCAAACTTCGCTTCCCACGACTCCTGCGCTCCGCTTTCTGTTGCTCAGCCACCAAAACACAGAGCTTTCACTTAGAGCGGCCATTATTTCAATTATCTGGCAACCTTCGCTGCCGCTCATTAACACGCTGGCACGAGAAAAACTCAAAAATAAACAGCGAGCTCCGCGAAGCGCCGCGCTTTCACACCTTCCGTCAAATCGTGCCGAGAGGAGGCCGACTCCACCGCTAAGCGCGCGCAACCGGAGCCGCACCGGGGCGGCGCTCGACGCGGGTCACGGAGTCAAACAACAGACTGCGTTCTCCCTTGATTGCGACCCTCCGCATCCATCCATCCATCCATCCGAAACCTCCCCCTCACCTCGCGCTCATCATTAGAGGGAACGCAGACCCTTGGAGCATTAATTAGCGCTATTTTCTGGAGTGTCTGGACCTTCTTGCTCGCCGCCGCCTCTGAATGTTAACTCGCGTAAACACAATCCGCTGCATAACAAGTTGTTGTTTTTCTCACTGGCCAAGTTTTTAATATGGTGATGGGAAATTACTCGAGCGCGGCCGCTCGCGCCGTCATCGCGTTTGCTAGCGATATTGAAATCCCTCGTGCTTGTACTTACATCTGTTTTCCCTCTCTAACTCTCGGTTTGTAGCCTGAAAATACTCCTCTGCTGTATCGTTTGTCTTTGTACACACACCCGTGGATCGGCTCCAAACCCAGAAAGCGCAGGCCGCATTTTAAGGCACCCAAAGCTCACTGCTAGAATGAAGGCAGTGCGATCAGGAGGCCTAGAGCTGATTCGCAATGAATTCTGATGCACAATCACGTGCATCCTTCACAGAGAGGGCAATCCCATAATGCATTGCAAAAAAGCTATCCAAAAAAAAAAAAAAAAACATTTGCAATCAGTATCTTCTGTATTCATGTCAACTTGACCTTCTGAACAAAATCTGATGCAGCATCACCTGCAAACATTCAATGCACTGTGAAAAATCTACAAAAAATTCACACATTCACACACACAATGTCACACACAGCAAAAAGTTGCAATCAGTATTTCTAGTTTTTTTTGTTTTTTTTTTTTTCCCCAGGCAAAGGCTCATAAAACTGCATGCATAGTCATGCAAATTAGTGTGCATCTTTCACAGAGAGGGCAATTCCATAATGCACTGCACAAAAAAAAAAAATAAAAAATACCCAAAATTGCAAAAAAAGGTTTTATAATCAATATTTTGTCTTGAATCTCAGTAAAAGCTCATAAAACTGCATGCATAATGATTATAAAATATGGAGTTTAGCATGTCAACTTGATCTCCTGAACAAATTCTGACACAGCATCACATGCATCCTTCACAAACACCAAAAACCTTCAATGCATGTGAAAATCTATGCAATATTGCAAAAAAAAAAAAATGCATAAATGCATGCATAGCAATTCAAAGAGTGTGTTGAGATGGAGTTTAGCATGTCAACTCACCAGATGTTTCTATTAAAAAAAAAAACAAGAGTGCAGTAAAAATGTTGCATTAAGTATTTTAAGGCATTGTAAGCTCACTGTTAAAATGAAGGCAGCGCGATCATGAGGACTAGAGCTGATTTACAATGAATTCTGATCCAGAATCACATGTATCCTTCACAGAGAGGGCAATCCCAAAATGCACTGCAAAAACCTATACAAAATTGCAAAAAAAAAAAAAAACTGTTTTGCAATCAATATTTTTGTCTTGAATTTCAGTAAAAGCTCATTAAACTGCATGCATAATAATTCTAAAAGATGAGAGTTCAGCATGTCAAGTTGATGTTCTGAGGAAATTCTGATGCAGCATCACATGCATTCTTCAGAGAGAGAGAAAACCTTTAATGCATTGTAAAAAAAATCTTTCCAACAGTGCAAAAAATCAGTTTCAGAATCAATATTTTTACCGTGTTTTCCAGCAAAAGTGCATAAAACTGCATGCATAATTGTAAGAGTGGGTTTAGATGGAGTTTAGTACGTCAGCCTACCAGATGTTTCTATTAAAAAACAAGAGTGCAGTCAAGATGTTGCATTAAGTATTTTAATGCACTGTAAGCTCACTGTTAAAATGAAGCCAGTTTGATCATGTGGCCTAAATCTGCATCACATGCATCCTTCACGGAGAGGAAAACCTTTAATGGACAGTACATTAAGTTGCAATAAATAAATAAATAAATAAATAAATAAATAAACAACAATTAAAAAAAAATAATAATAATAAATAAATAAATAATAATTTTGTAATCAATATTTTTTTCCAGTTAAAGTTAAAGTGCATTCATAAAACTGCATCCAAAATCATGCAAACAATTGTGATTCAAGAGTTTAGTACTGTATGTCAACTTGACCTTCTGAGCAAATTCTGATGCAGCATCACATGCATCCTTGACAGAGAGTACAATCCCATAATGCACTGTGAATAAATCTATCCAACCATGAAAAAGTCATTTTTAATCAATATTTTTCTCGTAAAATCTCATAAAACTGCAAGCATGATAATTGTAAAATGGTTTTAGATGGAGTTTGTCAACTTGGCAAAAGCATGTCATTTTTTTTTCCAATTATGCCTGAGAATTTGCGAGTCGAGGAAAACAAATAAACATGAAGAAATACTCTCTGGTTGAAAATATCAGAGTTTTGAATCTGAAGTAAATTTATCCTGTTTTAATGGGACAGTTCAGCCCAAAATGATCGTTGTGTCATCATTTACTCCCCCTCATGTCGTTCCAGACCTGTATGACTTTATTTCTTCTGTGGAACATTAAAGATGACATTCTGAAAAATGTCTCGCAGATTTGGTAAGTCAATGGGGTTCAGCTTTGTTTGGTTCCCAAATCCCAATGTTTTTCTTTTTTAAATGATGACAAAATGTTCATTTTATAGTGTGAACTATTCCTTGAAGAATGTAGATGTTTCTACTGCAAAACAAGACAAAATACTGACAAAACTGCAAAAACAAATAATTTGTACAATCAATATTTTAGTTTTCCAGTAAAAGCTCTGAAACAGCATTCATATTAAACATGAAACTGTTGTAGATGAAGTTTAGCACTTAAAAGCATTTCAATTTCATGTCAGTTACATAGGAGAATTTTTAAATGGTCTTCATGAACTTCAAGTCATTTTAAAGCTGTATGACTTTATTTTGCAGAACATAAAAGATACTGAGAATTTCATTTCAGTGTTTTTATTCCATGCAATGTATGTCAGTGGGCTAAAATGCAGTTGTTTTGCAAATGATGTAAATGGTCATTTTTTGCTGAACTATTTCTTTAAGGATGTTTAGATGTTTCTACTGGAACACAAGACAAAATAAAGATGTTGCATGACATTGCAAGGCATCATAACTCACTGTTGAAATGCATGCAGTGCATACGTCTGTCACAGAGAGGCCAATCCCACAATGCACCACAAAAAAAAAAAAAAAAATCATTTTTTGTAATCAATATTTTTCTCATTTTACAGTAAAATAACAAAACATGACTTGCATGCATAAATATTAGAGCAAAATGCATTTTAGATGGAGTTTAGCACATCCGCTTCACTGATTATCTTTCTCAAATACACTTATGCTGAAAACAAAACAAAAACTATTAGCCGATAGAGTAGCACATTCTCTGAAATTGAGTTTAATGCCTCACACAGTGCATTACAAGTACATTTATAATATTTCAAGGCTGTCTAAATGTTTTTACTGGAAAACAGAACATATGGACTTAAAATGAGAAAAGATGGACAAAGTAAAAACAGTGCATTATTTTAATGCTGGAAAACGTTATGAAACAGGCTCACATCAAACTCTTCTGGAATCACACAAGGAGCATCATATATGTGAATCTGTGCAGAGCGTCTCAAATCAAGGCTCTATATCAGTTAGGATGCTGTCTAGTTAGTGAACGAGACAGTTCAGTTCAGTCAGGTCTGGAACGGAGCCAATGTCTGTCTGCCTGTCTCTCTCTCTCTCTCTCTCTCGCCAATTAGTCAATCTGTGTGTGTGTGTGTGTGTGTGTGATTCATTAGCTTTTATCCTGTTCATTTGAACACGTCTGTGTGTAATTAGTGTGTGTGTTTGTCCAGCGCTGTCACACACGGTCACATCTCAAGGCCAATTACTGTGACATCACATTACAGCGCACACACACACACACACACATCTACCGTACAGCATGATAAAGAGTGTGTGTGAGACACTGAAATGTCACATGCTTGTCAGAACTGTCTGTACAGACTGATCTGATCTGATTGGTGCAGCAGGCAAGCGCTGAGCTGTGATTGGCCAGTGGATTACCAGTGTGACGGCACACAAATTCTCGTAAACCTCAAACATATTCTGAACGAGTGCATGAAAACAGATGAATCAAAACTTAGGAATGAAGAAATGATTCCCTTTCAGATCATAGTGTGAATCTGAAGTGAATCTTAATTTTAGTAATTCAGTACTGCACTGTAGGTTAAAGAAATTCAACACGTGACGCATTCCGGAAAAATTCTGGACGTGATGCATTATCTGGACAAACTTTGCTTTTCTAGTTAAAAATAACAAGAATTTCTTTGAACTTCCGTAAATTTAAACTTAAATAGATTCTGGGTCATTCTGTGTCAAATTAACCAAATTTCAAAAACTTCCCCGGCTCAAATTTTTGATTTTGCTAATATTTTTTATGAAGAAAGATACACATGTATAGTGATAAAAGCCAAAATATTAAATGTCATGGATGATTCACTGAGTAATCCACTATTTTGTGGAGGGGGGGGGCAAAATGGCAATTTTCACCTGACATTCAGAGTCAAATTACAGGGGGGTAAAAATGACTTAAGAAAGATGGCAACATCATAATGTTATTTTAACACAGTGATTAGTAGTTCTATTAGTAAAATCTGTTGACTTTAGCAATCCTTGTTGCATAAATGTGTCAATGGTGACCATTCAAAAAAAAAAAATGGGGAAACAGCACTTTTCACGTTTTTTCTCCAAGGTTTGCATGCCTGTAACTCAAGAAGTATTAAAGATATCTCAATGCCCTTTCAGATATTGGCTCTTAACAAACTTTCCTTTTGGTAACTTTATTTTTAAGGCCCTATGAGATTCAGTTCCAGAGATACTGACATTTCAATATGGCTCCAGGAGTAAATCGTACACATTTCAGTGGTCAAAAACCAAATGTGGTGAGTTTGGTGAGCAAAATATGATACTTGTTTTCCTTTTAAAGAACAATGTTTGAATAACAAATAATCTTGAAATTAGAGATGTGTCTCATTTCCTTCTGTCAAAACTGCACTGAATATACCTCAGTGCCATAAATATTTTTTTTCCTAAAGTTTGTGTACCAATAACTCAAGAAGAATTAAAAATGTTGCAATATGATTTTAGATACTAGTTGTTAATAAACTTTCTTTTGGAATCTTTCATTTCAAGGCCCTACATCATTCAGTCCCAGAGATAAGGGGATCTCAATGAGGCTCCATGTCCAGATTGTTGAAAATTACCCACATTTGGTGGTTGAAAACCAAATTTAGTCGCTTTGTATACAGCTGACACTTATTTTATTTAAAGAACAAGTAATGTTGCCATGTTTGTGTCAGATATCTCATCTGGTTTAATCATGCAGACATGTGAAGCAAACCCAATCATTCTCTGAGCAACACAAGACGACACCGTAAGAGTCTAAAAGCGTCTGCCAGTTGGTTTGGTTAACAGTTGGTTCGATAAATACTGTACATGTAGGCCGCATATGTTTCGCCCACATATTCTTCTGTTTCTAAAATAACAGAACGGCGTAACGCGAGAGAAGTTTCCATACGAACTGCCCGCGTGTGTCATTAATCACTGACGGATGTGTTTTATTAGTGTTTGGCTGCAGGTGCCGTGGCTGCCGTCGACTGCGGAGCTCACAGATATTTAATTTCATTCTCCATTGGCGCAGAGAAAGATTCTGCTCTTCATCACCTCTTAACTGGCTCTATAACCGCCGGGGCCACTAAAACAGAAGCCCAGCGAGGGGCCGCCGGCACAACTCGAACCGCTGCCGCAAATAAAGCGCTGTTTATCTCCGGCGGCCAGCCGCTGCGTTTCTTCGGTCCAGATAAGAGCCGCGGCGGCGTCCGTCCACGGCCGTCACTCAACGTCGGGTAAAACAGCTCAAACGAAGACGAGTCTCTATGAAACTCAGAGAGCTTCAGTACAGATCTGAACCATCAGATGCTCAACCAGAGATATGAAGCTTTATCACGCAGACAATCACAAAATCTAATGCTTTCTCCATGATTACGACTGTATAGACTTGATGTAAATCAATAAACACTCAACAGAGCAGGGCATTTTCTATAATTTCTCTGATATTTATGAAGCATTTCCAGGACAGAGTTTGGTTTATAGTCTCTGTAATGTTCAAAAATTCAACAAAAAAAATGATCCTGACTTGCTGTGGAACACAAAAGGAGATATTTTGAAGAATGCTGGTAAACAAATGCATCCTAGATACACCCTAGCAACCACCTGGAACACCCTAGAAACCGTGATGCCAACCAAACAGCGTTGATCACCATTGACTTCCACTGTATGGACAAAAGACAGAGATTTCTCAAAAAATGTAATTTTCTATTACACATCTGGTTTTTTCTCTCTCTTCTGTGAGATATTTTGAAAAATATATGAAAGTCAATTGGGTCCATTACTGACAAAATCCTAATTTGCAGGCTTAAACTAAACTAAAACTATTTATTAAATTCAATTTAAATGAAAAAAAAATAAATAAATAAGTGAAATAAAATATAATAAAAAATATTTAAAATAATGTAACCATATAATATATAAATAATATATAAAATATATTTTTTAAAACAGCCTTAAACTTATTTTAGTAACATTTCACATTTTCATTTAGTTTAACTTGATGCACTAAATTTCCAAAAACGAAATAAAAATTAATAAAATCTATAAAGGAAAAAAAGATTAAAAGAATGACAAGAATACAACTAAAACTTTAAGTAAACAGAAAACAGAAAAATGTAAAATATTTAAAAAACAAATTGCAATAGAATCTCTTAATAATGCTAAAATAAAACTACCAGTTTGAAGCATGGTAAATGATAAAAAAAATGACATTTTTTCTTCCTCCTGTGAGATATTTTGAAAAATACATGAAAGTCAGTGGGGTCTATTGCTGACAAAATCATAATTGCAGGGTTAAATTAAATTTAAATGTCATTAAAAATAAATAAATCAAAATACAATATTATATATATATTAAAAATTATGTAAATATATAATATACAAATAATATTAAAAATATTAAAAAATAAAAAAAAATAAAATAAAAAATAAAACAGCCTTAAACTTATTTTAGTAACATTTCATATTTTCATTTAATTTAACTTGATGCACTAAAATTACTAAACCTAAAACAAAAATTAATAAAATCTATAAAGGAAAAAAACTAATAAGAATGGTAAGAACAACAAAAATCACTAAAACTTTAACTAAACAGAAAATAGAAAAATAAAAATTCTAAATATTAAAAAAAAAAAATTTAAATTGCAATAGAATCTCAATGATTCTAAAATAAAACTGCATACCAGTTTGAAACATGGTAAATGATGTAAATGATGACAGAATGATCATTTGTGACCCAGGACCACAAAACCAGTCGTAAGGGTAAATTTTTTAAAATTGATTTCATCATATGAAATCTTTGGCTGAGATACAACTATAGAAAAATCTGGAATCTGAGGGTGCAAAAAAATTAAATCTTAATTAAAATATTGAGAAAATCGCCTTTAAAGTTGTCCAAATGAAGTTCTTAGCAATGCATATTACTAATTCAAAATTAAGTTTTGATATATTTCAGTATGAAATTTACAAAATACCTTCATGGAACATGATCTTTATTTTAATATCCTAATGATTTTTGGCATAAAAGAAAAATCTATCATTTTGACCCATACAATGTTTTGTTATATTTGGCTGAGATACAACTATTTAAAAAAAATCTGGAATCTGAGGGTCCAAAAAAAAAAAAAAAAAAAAAAAAAAAAAAAAAAAAATCAAAATATTGAGATAATCACCTTTAAAAAGTTGTCCAAATGAAGCTCTTACTAATGCATATTATTAATCAAAAATGTAATTAATTTCCTAATGATTTTGGCATTAAAGAAAAATCTATAATTTTGACCCATACAAATGTATTTTTGGCTATTGCTACAAATATACCCCAGCGACTTAAGACCGCTGGTTTTGTGGTCCAGGGTCACATTTTAGATCAATTATTCTTTAACTGAAGAGAATCAACCAACAGTTTCGGTTTCTTTTTAACGTGAGACAAACATTTCTTTTCCGCAGCAGCACATTGCACGGACACCAGGACAAAAATCATTATTCTGTATTTGTACCAGCTATAAATAATAACAGCTTATTTTAGCGTGCACTGTTCCTTTAAACATTGATCTCAGTGTGATTTCATGCCTGCTTTTTAACAAACAACAACACAAACATTAAGCCAGCATCAGAGTGGGACAGTCGGCGTATGTCGCGCGGCTCAGACACGTGTCGTTTAGACGTGAGTAAGACCTGCTGTTGTTTTCGTCAGGGTAAAAGTCAACCGTGACAGAGATGCAGTCATTAGAGCGTCCCGTCCGCAGCTCACAGGTGGACAGACGCACACGAGCACGGAGCGCAGCGTCATCTCTGAGTCTGTCCTCTGACAAACACCTACTGACACCTGTAACACGCGCCCACAACACGCCTACAGGTGCTGCTCCGTCACGTGAGCACACGTGAGCCAAGAACCTCCACCGTAAGACCAAAACAAACTAAACAAGCACACGAATGCTCAAATAACACAACACTTCTGAATTGAGACATACATTCAAGTGTAACAGGTTATCCAAAAAGAAAAAAGTAGGGCAGAGACTTGATTCTATGCAACAGTTGATGATTGGATGTTGAGATGTGGGCGTGGCATTTGAAAATGGAGGCGGGTCTAAATGTGAGCTTAAAAACGATTGGATGAGTCCTGCATACGTCACACAAACGTGATACTTTTTTATTTGTTTTCTAGGATTCATAGATGAAAGTTAAAAAGAACAGCATTTATTTGAAACTGAAATGTTTTGTAACATTTTAAATGTCATTACTGTCACTTTTGATCCGTTTAATGCATCCTTGATGAATAAAGGTATTAATTTCTTCTTTTTTTAAATCTGTTTTCAACATTGATAATAATCAGAAATCTTCTTGAGCAGCAAATCAGCATATTAGAATAATTTCTGAAGGATCATGTGACACTGAAGACTGGAGTAATGATGCTGAAAATTCAGTTTTGATCGCATAAATCAATTACATTTTAACAGATATTCACATAGAAAACAGACATTTTAAATTGAAATAATATTTCATAATTTTTACTGTATCCTTGATCAAATTAACGCATGCTTGGCGAGCAGAAGAGACTTAAATGGACTTAAAACATAAAAAAAAAAAAAACATTAATTTCCCCCCCTAATGAATTAAACCCTTAATGAATCATGATTTTTTTTTTTTTTTTTTTTTTTTTTTGTGCAAGTGTTTGAGCGCAGATATCACGCTTTGTGCACAGGACCTGCTGTTCTTAAAACTTCACAAAGACTCTTGTGTCAGTCATTTAATGACTCACTCATAACGTCTCTGCATGTTCAATTTTAAGAACACTGAAAGAAAAATAAGACATGCTTTAGGTTTTTAGCAGAACTTCTGACAGTTTGAAGCATTTCTGTTCCGCTCTTTTTGATGGGTTCCCAGTCGAGGCGAGCTGCAGTAATCAGCCGGACTTTGAGTGACGCCTCAAACTTACGCGCGAGTCTTCTGGTGAATTAAAGCGCCAGTGGGTGTCAGTCAGGCGGTCGCGGCTCTCGGGCCCCGCGGCACTGAACGCCATCAATCATCGGACTATTGGAAGACCTGAACGCGTGTTATATTTATACGGCACGTCCAGGAATTACCCAGCGCTAATCGATGAAAGCTGGAGCGCTGTGAGGAGACGAGAGATGCTTATAAATCACACGCATGCTAAAGAGCTCGACTCTCTGACGCTCCACACCACGGGTTATGAGATCTGACACGCACACACGGAGGACAAATCACTCATAAAACATTATACAACCACAGGTTTTCAGATAATCATGGCAGCACCCCAGCAAACAGGAAACGTTCTCAGAACATTCTGGCAACGTAATGAACAAACGCTCTTCCAGTAATGATAATAGAACGTTTGCGCAATGTTTTCTGGTCTTTAGCAATGTTATCAAAACATGAGCACAAAAACTATTTATTCATTGCTCATAAATGTTTTTCTGAAACATTTTAGTTGGACGATCATCTAACATTATTTTTAAACATTACTAAATTCAGATGGTTCAGAGAACATTCAAAAGTCTCCATAATGTTTGTAAAATTATAAAACTGAACACTGAACCCTAAATGTTTTCTCTAACGCTCACATAACCAAAAATAAACATTTTTAGAACATTAAACAAACACGATGTTTTGAATGATCTGAGAAGTAACATTTATGGTAGAAAACGGTAGCGTAACCAATAATAAACATTTTTATAACATTTTTTTTAAATGACATTTTAACTTTTTTGAGAAGTAACATTTTAGTAACTTAATGGTAACATTCACATAACCTAGAATTAAGGTTTTTAAAACTTTTTTTTTTTTTTTTTAAATGGACCTTTTGAACTTTCTGAGAAGTAACATTTACATAAGTTAACGGGAATGTTCAAATAATCAAAAGTAAACATTTTAAAACAATTTTAAAAATTGGACATTTTGAAAGTTCTGGGAAGTAACATTTTCATAACTTAATTAAAATGGTAGCACAATAATAAACATTTTTAAAACTTTTTTTTTTAAATTGACCATTTCAACTTTTTGAGAAGTAACATTTACGTAAATTAACAGGAATGTTCAAATAACCAAAAATAAACATTTTTAAAACTTTTTTTTTTAATTGACCGGTTGAACTTTCAGAGAAATAATATTTTCATAAGTTAATGGGAATGTTTAAATAACCAAAAATAAATATTTTTAAACAACTAAAAAAAAAAAAACGACAATTTGAAAAATAACATTTTCTTAAAGGAAACGTTCAAATAACCAAAAATAATCAAAAGTAAACATTTTAAAACAATTTTAAAAATTAGACATTTCGAAAGTTCTGAGAAGTAACATTTTCATAACTTACTGAGAATGTTAACATAACCAATAATAAATGTTTTTAAAACATTTTAAAAAACAAACATTTTGAACATTCTGCCAAGTAACGTTTTCATAACTCAATGGGAACGTTCTTCAAACATATTTTTATTAGCTGCGACCATAATATTCTTTGAAGTACCTCAGAGTACCATGTAAATACTACAGTACATGAATATGGCCATTCAGGACCATGGTATTTATCAAAGTACCATGGTATTATCAAGATTGGGTTGGTCCTAAGCTATGACTTGGCAATCATAAACAATATATCAATGAATATTGATGAGAGTAATGGACATTACAGCATGGATTGTGTTTATTAATATTAATCAATCATTAAATGCATGTATTAATCTTTTAATAAACCCACAGGGCACTCAAGGATGTATATGTCTACCAGTATAGTATTTTACCAGTCAAAGCAGAGTAAGAAAATCGCTATTAAACAGTCTTATTGCTTTAAATCTCAGATGCTTAGTTCTTCAGAACTCTTCTACTGGCATGTTTATCACTTTAAACATGTGCATTTGGAGCTCTAGTGATCGGAGCTGCTGCTGCAGCTGATCAATCACTGCTGATTTACTCCTGCGCATCTGCATGCATCCGATCAGTAAACGGAAAGCCATCGCTGAAGATCAGCAGCAACTTGATGAAGAGCAGCACAGCTGTGCTGTAAATCAGATTTGATGTACATATGCATACAGTACATACAGTTACTGAGTGAGCCATGCTGCCTCCTACAGGCCAACGGATGAACTGACACAAATACAAGAGACATCCACGTACAGCCACATTATTACTCTCGCATATGCACGGAAAACTTAGTTTCCAAGGTTATGAACTGATATATGCAATCGCTTGCTGTGATGTTTTGGGTTTTAATGTCAAGAGCATAACTAATATATTAAAAGTCACATCACACTCAAGTAAAATAATCACTGAATCTGCGCAAAAATGTCAATATTGATATTAAATCTCATGCAAAAGTAATGCAATTAAACCTTGAATAACAACTAGTCATTATTCCATATGCATAGAAAAAAATAAAAACCTACTCAGAGTGACACATTACGCACCATTATCTATGCATTCACACATATCGATTAAACCTCACTAATGTCCCTGATACACACAAGAAAATCTATTGTTCAGACAGCTAAAACGACCCCTTTTAAGCTCCGTTTTGCGTCCCTTCGGGCTACAAGAGAACCAAATCGGAGTTGCATTGCAACTGATGGGCTTGTGTTGCATCCAAAATATGTCCAACGGGCTCTGAATCTTTAAACAGACTATTTGCCACCATCACGAGCAAACACAAGTAGAGCTTATTTAAAGCCTCCATTTCTGAAGTGCACGAGAACGCATGACATTTCAATGCACTAGGAGCAAATGCAAAGCACAGGGGTCTGATTTAGTACTCGTGCACATGCATATCAGAATTATGAGGAGTGATTGACAGGTGCTGCCTCAGAATAAACGCCAAAGAAATCCATGCAATGCACAAATGTTCTGAAGCTTATCAAAACTTGAGTGAAGCAGCGCAATGTCTTTAGTTTGTTCGAGAGAGCCACCTTACATCCAATAATAAATCAATCCAACGAACTAATGTGTGTTTCATTAGACAGAAATCCATACAGAGTAACGCATCTGAGCTCACATTCCCGCACACATTCTCTTAAACGCTTCATCAAATCATATCTTTCTACAGCATTTTTAAGTTTTAATGTTCACATGTGCGTTGGGTTTCTGAAGGAACCATCATAAATCAATTTAAGAGCGCAGGCAGTGAGATCTGGACACAAACAGGTGCTTTCACTAAAGTCCGTTTATATCATCCAAACATCTTGCGCGACAAACAGTCCGACTCTCAAAGCTTCGGGTTTGCGGCGATGTTTCTAAATCAGGATACGGAACCCGTCATTACCGGCCTGTCATTAGCGTTCCTCCGCTGCCCATCAAACTTTACGAGAGACTCCAAAACAAGCGCCGAATCACGCGACGCTCGCACGGCGTGCCGGACCCAGACGCGCAAAGTGCGCGCGCTCTCAGCAACGCCAAGTTTAACGGAGACCTCGCCTTGGCCGAATCCCGACCGTGAGGTAAACCAGCACGAATCCACATGAGCTCTTACCTTTGAACACCTGCGCTCGCGCGGACACCAAGACGCCGATCGCGGTGAAGAGGCACGCCAAAAGTTTGTCCATCCTGGCGGTGTCGGTATCGTGAAGCCCGGACTGCCCGCGGGCCGAACTCTGCGCAGGTGCGGCTGTTTTGGGGAGGCTCTCGGTTGGTTTCAGGCTCTTGTGGAAGTGTTTCTCCGGCTCTCCCGGAGCCGTGCCGTGCCTTGTGTGTGTGGCGGGCGTGAGTGAGTGCGAGTTGTAGATTACCGGGCGGGCGGGCGGATGTGTTCTCCGGTAGAGGGTGTGCGGGAGCTTTGACTGGTTCTCTGGTGTCGTGCTTCATCTCCTCCCACTGAGAGCGACATACAGCTGGACACTCCAGTCTGCATTCATTCACAGCCCGAAAACTTTACACACTCACTCACATACAACTTCAGTCTCGTCTACAGTTTCGAAGCAGCTTTATCTATCGTTCTATCATTGCTTTATCATTCTGTTTATATATCTGTCTGTCGTTCTATCTATCTATGTATCTTTCTGTTTATATAGTCTATCTATATCTATCACTGTTTAAATATTATCCATCTATCTGTTCGTTTATATATTGCGTATCTATCTTTGTTTATATATTGTCTATCTATCTATCTATCTATCTATCTATCTATCATTTAGTCATTCTATCTATCTATCTATCCATCTATCTATCTATCGTTTGGTCGTTCATTCTATTTATCACTCCGTTTATCTATCTATCTATCTAGCTATCATCATCTACCGCTCTATTTATCTATCTATCTATTCATTCTATCTATCTATTCATATCTAATATTCATTCATTTGTTCATTCTATTTATCACTCTGTTTATATATTATCTACCTATCTAGCTATCATTATCTATCACTCTATTTATCTATCTAATCTATCTATCTATCTGTCTGTCTATCTTTCGTTCGTTCAATTGTTCTATTTTTTGCTGTTTATATATTATCTATTTATCTATCTCTCTGTTTATATATTATCTATCTGTTTGTTTATATATTGTCTATCTATCAATCTATCTATCTATCTGTCTATCTATTTAATCTATCTATTGATCTAACGTTTGTTCATTTGTTCATTCTATTTATCGCTCTGTTTATATATTATCTATCTAGCTATCATTATCTATCACTCTATTTATCTGTCTATCTAATCTATCTATCTATCTATCTGTCTGTCTAACGTTCGTTCATTTGTTCATTCTATTTATCGCTCTGTTTATATATTATCTATCTATCTATCTCTCCGTTTATACATTGTCTCTATCTATCTATCGATCGTTTGGTTGTTCGTTCTATTTTGTTTATCTATCATCTATCTATCTATCTATCTATCTATCACTTTGTTTATATATTATCTATCTATCTGTCTATCTATCGTTTGTTTGTTTGTTCGTTCGTTCAATTGTTCTTTCTATTTACTGCTATTTATATATTATCTATCCATCTATCTATCTATCTATCTCTCTGTTTATATATTATCTATCCATCTGTTTGTTTATATATTGTCTATCTATCTATCTATCGTTTGGTCGTTCGTTCTATTTATCACTCTGTTTATCTATCTATCATTATCTATCTATCGCTCTATTTATCTGTCTATCTATCTAATCTATCTAACGTTCATTCATTTGTTCATTCTATTTATCACTGTTTATATATTATCTATCTATCTATCTATTGTTCGTTCAATTGTTCTTTCTATTTATTGCTGTTTATATATTATCTATCTATCTATCTATCTACCTACCTATCACTCTGTTTATATATTGTCTATCTATCTATCTTTCTGTTTATATATTGTCTGTCTATCTATCTATCTATCTTTCTATGTATCATTTGGTCATTCTATATCCTTCTATCTGTCTATCTATCTATCTATCTATCGTTTGGTCGTTCATTCTATTTATCGCTCTGTTTATCTATCTATCTATCTATCTATCTATCTATCTATCTATCTATCTATCTATCTTTTGGTCATTCATTCTATTTATCGCTCTGTTTATCTATCTATCTATCTATCTATCTATCTATCTATCCATCGTTCGTTTGTTTGTTCTATTTATCGCTCTGTTTATATATAATCTATCTGTTTGTTTATATATTGTCTATCTATCTGTTTGTTTATATATTGTCTATCTATCTATCTAACTATCCATCTATCCATCATTTGGTCGTTCTATCTATCTATCTATCTATCTATCTATCTATCTATCTATCTATCGTTTGGTCATTCGTTCTATTTATCACTCTGTTTATCTATCATTATCTATCTATCGCTCTATTTATCTATCTGTCTATCTATCTAATCTATCTAACATTCATTCATTTGTTCATTCTATTTATCACTCTGTTTATATATTATCTATCTATCTATCTATCTATCTATCTATCTAACTATCACTCTGTTTATATATTATCTATCACTCTGTTTATATATTGTCTATCGATCTGTTTGTTTATATATTGTTTATCTGTCTATCTTTCTGTTTATATATTGTCTGTCTATCTATCTATCTATCTTTTTATCTATCATTTGGTCATTCTATATCGTTCTATCTATCTATCTATCAATCGTTTGGTCGTTCATTCTATTTATCGCTCTGTTTATCTATCTATCTATCATTATGTATCTATTGCTCTATTTATCTATCTAATCTAGCTAACGTTCATTCATTTGTTCATTATGTTTATCGCTCTGTTTATATATTATCTATATATCTATCTATCTATCTATCTATCTTTCTGTTTATATATTATCTATCTATTTGTTTGTTTATACATTGTCTGTCTATCTATCTATCTATCTATCTGTCTATCTATCCATCTATTTATTGTTTGGTAGTTCATTCTATTTATCGCTCTGTTTATCTATCATCTATCTATCTATCGCTCTGTTTATATATGATCTGTCTATCTATCTATCGTTCGTTCGTTCATTCGTTCAGTGGTTCTATTTATTGCCGTTTATATATTGTCTATCTATCTATCTATCTATCTATCTCTGTTTATATATTATCTGTCTGTTTGTTTATATATTGTCTATTTATCTGTTTATATATTTTCTATCTATATATCGCTGTTTATATAATATCTATCTGTCTATTGAACTGTTTATATAGCTATCTATCTGTTTGTTTATATATTGTCTATCTACCTACCTATCTATCTATCTTTCTGTTTATATATTGTCTATCTAGTTATCTGTCTGTCTATCGCTTTGTTTACATATTGTCTGTCTGTCTATCTATCTATCTATCGGTCTATCTATCGCTATACCTCTGCTTATATATTGGCTATCTATCTATCCATCTATCTATCTATCTGTTGCTCTGTTTATATATTATCTATCACTCTATCGCTGTTTATACATTGCCTATCTCTGTATCATTCTGTTTATATAGTGTTTATCTATTGACTGATGGTCTGTCTGTTGTTCTGTCATTGTCCATCTGGCTCTGTCCGTCTATCCATTCATCTGGTCAAGTCAGTTTAATTTTTATGATTTCAAAGCAACTTTACAGAAACATGTTGAGGCAGTAATTCTGTAAGTTCCTCATTTTAGCAATTCAATTATAAGAATATGATGCTTTAATATGTTTGCCTGCTCTTCTGTGTCTGAATATAGTGTGGACGCATGTTTCTAAGATTAGCTCGAGTCATATAACTAATCATTAGCCTGAACCTTAAGAGCGTGAGCGTAGGCATGCTGTGTACATACGTTCCTGCTGAGCTCCAGAGCACAACTCTCCAGTAATTAGTCATCTCGTGTTAAACACTCCTGTTTCCAGACGGCATGAGGGTTTGAAGGTTCCGCCACATAATTGGAGTCAGGAGACAAACACAGCGCTGGACTGAAATCAGATCATACACAAACAATGTCGCTCCATAAGTGAATCATATTTTAAGAAACAACAGAGATATGGGTGAGATAAAAAAAAAAAAAGAAAGAAAGAAAAGAAATGATGGGATTTAAGTGCCATAAAACAAGCCAATAAAAACTACCAAACACAAAACAGTCAAAACCGGTAAACTAATGTGCAGCCATAAAGCCCGTTCAACTGAGAATAGCCTCAAATATGCTATGACTGATATAGGAAATAAAAATGCAATCTTCTTTTGGATCCAGCAGCGAGCGTAATGGCATTTTCTTTTATGAGATTAAGCTACAATAATCCTGAGACGTTATTAAGATAATACTCCCGAGTTACCGTGACAGGATCAGCGCAATCTGAGCACTTTCATGTAAAATGCACAAACAAGCGCCACTCAAAGCGATTAGCACACTTATTCTGTTGCGTCGTCATTCAGCAAAACAAAACAACAAAGAAAAGGGAAACTATTTACAAAGCTGGCAGAAAGCACACGACTGAAGTGTTGAAAGCGGCGAAATGGCCGCCTGTGATTGGCAGCCTTCCCGCTCTTTTGACGAGGCGTCTTGACGGCGCATAATTTGTAAGATCTCCCGCGGAGAAACGCTCTGCTCCGCAAAATGTCACGCATTCGTCACTGACATCGGAACTGCTGCGCCGTAAAGCTGTTCAAGAGACACTCGAATCACTCGCGACACGATTCAGAAAGTTTATTCAGTGTGCAACAGACAGGCCGCGGAGCGTCTCAGAAAGTGCACGCACATCTGTGTGCGCAGCGCACATTAACTTGATTGAATGCTGAGAACGTGTCCTGCTAATTAGCTTACTCCGCTGACCTTCCTCAAAGGTCTCAGCATCATTACTTGATTAGCTGATTGGCGGCCATGTTTAATATTTTGTGTTATCGTGTCGCACTGATTAAATATGCCAGCCTGACCTTGGCTGTGATGGAGCCCTTGAGTCCAGAATCACGGGCGGCGCAAGGAGAGACTCGCGCGCTAAAGGACGGAACGGCCCGCCGTGATTTAACACTGAACGACTCTGAACTGATGAGAAACTGAACTCAAGCGAAAACAAGCCTGTTTGATGTATTTTTGAGCTTGCACCCATAGAGGGAGCTGTTGTTCCTCAAACACAAATACATCCGTCACAATTTGATTTCTGATCAGTTTTATTGGCAAGGCGAAATTACTTTTGTGATTTGCCACATTTTATTTACATCTCTTGAGTAGTTTTATACTGCAAAAATCATTTCATTTCCCAGTGCATGACTATAAAATGGTGCCAAAACAGTTATTTGGACATGCAAGTCACACAATGTTTTTTTTTTTTTGTTTGTTTGTTTGTTTTTTTTTTGTTTCATTTGCAATGACATTTCTTTTGCAGCAATGCACTGACATTCAGACATTTATCATTTTCCTACATCACGCTATAATTAATATACTGCACTCATTTTATTTTATTTTATTTTATTACTTTTTGTTTGTTTGTTTGTTTGTTTTGTTTTTTAATTTTATTTTTGGTTTTTATGCAATGTCACTATTGTTCCTAATCAGTTCCTAATTATTTCGTGCTGTAGACTTAATTGTTGTTAAAATACCACTAAAAAAGAGAATACTAATGCAGTGATATTCAGACATTTATAATTGTAATTTATCCATAGTGGAAAATTGCATTTATTTATTTATTTATTTATTTATTTATTTATTTATTCATTCATTCATTCATTCATTCATTCATTCATTCATGCAGTACCACTATTGTTATTAATTGATGAGGGGTAAATTGCTGTTGAAATAATAATCAATAAAAAAGAGAACAGTAATGCAATGACATTCAGACATTTATCATTTTCCTACATCATGCTATAATTAATATACTGCACCCGTTTTATTTTATTTTTTATTTTATTTTATTTTATTTTATTTTATTTTATTTTATTTTATTTTATTGTTTTGTTAGATTATATTTTTGGTTTGTATGCAATGTCACTATTTTTCCTAATTAGTTTTTGCTGTTGACTTAATTGTTGTTAAAATACCAATAAAAAGGAGAGTACTAATGCAAAGAAATTTATTTATTTATTTATTTATTTATTTCAGGGTATTTATTCATTTATTTTTGATGGTTTTTATGCACTACCACTATTGTTATTAATTTCTATAAAAAAGATAAAATATAATAAAATAAAATAAGATAAAAAAGAGAACAGTAATGCAATACCATTCAGACATTTATCATTTTCCTATCATGCTATAATTAATACACTGCACACATTTTATTTTATTTTATTTTATTTTATTTTATTTTATTTTATTTTATTTTATTTTATTTTGGATGCAATGCCACTATTATTTCTTGCTGTAGAATTAATTGTTGTTAAAATACCAATAAAAAAGAAAACAGTAATGCACTGATATTCAGACATTTATAATTGTAATTTGTAATTATAATTTTCCTCCATAGTGGAGGAAAATATTGCATTTATTTATTTAGGTCTTTTGTTTGTTTGTTTGTTTGTTTGTTTGTTGTTTTTAATTGCCATATAGTTGATTGCTGTTAAAATAATAACCAATAAAAAAAAGAACAGTAATGCAATGCCATTCAGACATTTATAATTTTCCTATCATGCTATAATTAATATACTGCACACATATTTTATTTTATTTTATTTTATTTTATTTTATTTTATTTTATTTTATTTTATTTTATTTTATATGCAATGCCTTTATTGTGCTGTAGACCTAATTCTTGTTAAAATAGCAATAAGAAAGAGATAAATAATGCAATGACATTCAGAAATGAAGACTGTTCCTACATAGTGCCATAATTAACATCTTGTACATGTATTTTTATTTCATTTTTTAGTTTAGTTTAGTTACAGTTTGTATGCAGTGCCATTATTGTTCTTAATTGCTGTTAAAATACCAAACAAGAACAGTAATACAACAACATGCAGACATTTTTAGTGAATAAAGTGTCTGCTGTACGTGTGTTATCTTGACTGAGAGGTTTGTCAGCTGAAGTTTTGTTAGTTGCTATTTGAATCACATTCACTGAGCGCTGGACTGTTTTCAATCAAAGCCGAGCGTCTATTGTTTAATTGAAGCGTCTGACTGTTGAAACGCCTCTAGAGACGAGTCAATCTCAGTGACAGGAACAACAAAGCCTGCAGTCGGACCGTGTGCTTGGAATAATTGCGGCTCAGTCCGGATCAGATTCACTGCGGCGTCTGTCAGCGTGAGTTTGTCAATAATAACCTGTGATAAATCACACGTAACAACTGCGTGTCAGATGTCGGTCTGGATGTTTGAGGCGTTTCTTCATTTGTCTGACCACGGCTGAATGCTTCTGTTGTTTTGAAGGGTTTCTGTTTATGTTTACAGTGTGTTTGCTTGATAATGTGTTTAGAAGAGGAAGCATCTCTGTGTTTATGTGTGTAAACTGACATATTGAGATGACAGGCTGAATTAGTTTATTGTTGACTGGTTAAAATACGACTGTCTAAAAGTTTCCCTCATTGTTTCTGTGTCAAACTATAGATGTGATTTGATGTTTGTTGTGATTGTGATAACCTCAGTTTAATGTGTTTCCAAAACCCACACTGACAAGAAAAAAAATCAGATGTTTGAGACAAGATGAAGTTGCTGTATTTATGGATACAGATGCTTGAACCTGCTATAGAGAACAGAAAATTATTTACACTTTTCCAGAACAAAATATCTAAACATTTTTAAATCAAGATACATTTACTTAAGCAAAATTAATCTAAAAAGTCTTATTTTCTGAAAATGAGAGAGTTTTTGCTTAAAAAAGTGTGATTTTATTTTTTTTAAGGGTGTTTAAAAAATATTTTATTTATTATTTTTTTTTGTTGTTGTTTTTTTCATTTGATTTTTTTATTATTATTATTTTTACCACTAACAGATATTTCTCTAAGCATAAATGATTTTTTTTAAAGTGAGTTTTAAATTAAATTGTTATTATTATTATTATTTTTATTTATTTATTTATTTTTTACAAGACTTAGTATATTAAGTCATTTTGATTCTCCAGTAAATGTAATTTCAATGTAAAAGTTTTGGATTTTTTTTTTTCCAACCTCTAACAATTTTTTTTTTCTGTTAAAGCATAAATACATTTCATTTTGATGCTTTTTTGTTTTTGTTGAAGTCATTTTAATTTAAAAGTTTGGGATTTTTTACTTTTTTTTTAATTTTGTATTTTTTATTATTTTATTTATTTTTTATTTTTTTTTGTATTTTTCTGTTTAAGCATAAATGCATTTAATTTTGATGTTTTTTTGTTTGTTTTTTTGTTTGTTTGTTTGTTTGTTTGTTTTTAACAAGACTTAGTATTTTAAGTAATTTTGATTTTCCAGTAAATGTAATTTTAATTTAAAAGCTTTGGGATATTTTTTTTATTTTTTTTATTTTTTATTTTTTTTTATCGCTAACAGATATTTTTCTGTTTAAGCATAAATGCATTTAATTTTGATGTTTTTTTTGTTTTGTTTTGTTTTGTTTAACAAGACAACAAGTATTTTAAGTCATTTTGATTCTCCAGTAAATGTAATTTAAATGTAAAAGTTTTGGATTCCCCCCACCCCCAACCACTAACAATTTTTTTTTCTGTTAAAGCATAAATGCATTTAATTTTGCTGTTTTTTTGTTTTTGTTGAAGTCATTTTGATTTTCCAGCAAATGTAATTTTAATTTAAAAGTTTGGGATTTTTTACTTTTTTTTTAATTTTGTATTTTTTATTATTTTATTTATTTTTTATTTTTTTTTGTATTTTTCTGTTTAAGCATAAATGCATTTAATTTTGATGTTTTTTTGTTTGTTTTTTTTGTTTGTTTGTTTGTTTGTTTGTTTTTAACAAGACTTAGTATTTTAAGTAATTTTGATTTTCCAGTAAATGTAATTTTAATTTAAAAGCTTTGGGATATTTTTTTTATTTTTTTTATTTTTTATTTTTTTTTATCGCTAACAGATATTTTTCTGTTTAAGCATAAATGCATTTAATTTTGATGTTTTTTTTTTGTTTTGTTTTGTTTTGTTTAACAAGACAACAAGTATTTTAAGTCATTTTGATTCTCCAGTAAATGTAATTTAAATGTAAAAGTTTTGGATTGCCCCCACCCCCAACCACTAACAATTTTTTTTTCTGTTAAAGCATAAATGCATTTAATTTTGCTGCTTTTTTGTTTTTGTTGAAGTCATTTTGATTTTCCAGCAAATGTAATTTTAATTTAAAAGTTTGGGATTTTTTACTTTTTTTATTTTTGTATTTTTTATAATTTTATTTATTTTTTTGTTTTTTATTTATTTATTTATTTATTTATTTATTTATTTGTATTTTTCTGTTTAAGCATAATTGCATTTAATTTTGATGTTTTTTTTTTGTTTGTTTGTTTTTAACAAGACAGTATTCTAAGTAATTGTGATTTTCCAGTAAATGTAATTTTAATTTAAAAGCTTTGGGATTTTTTACCACTAACAGATATTTTTCTGTTTAAGCATAAATGCATTTCATTTTGGTGTTTTTTGTTTGTTTGTTTTGTTTTTGTTTTTTTTTAACAAGACTTCATTTTGATTCTCCAGTAAATGTAATTTTAATTTAAACATTTGGAATCCCCCACTAACGGATATTTGTCTGTTTAAGCATAAATGCATTTAATGTTGATGCTTTATTTATTTATTTTTTTACTTTTAACAAGACTTAGCATTTTCCAGTAAATGTATGTTGATTCAGGAATGTTTAGATACTTGAACTGGAAAACAAGACTCACTTTTCGCAGTGTTTGCATGTCTTTTTTCGTTTGTGAATCAGTTGTTCCTTCTACAGAAATCCTGAAGTTCAGTGACTGAGACGACCGATATCTTAGTGTTTGTGTGTACGTTGTGTCTGTAGGCTTGTTTCACAGTGTGTTTGTGAGCGGTGAGGTCAGTCCTTCACCCTCCATGAACACACAGAAACTAAGACTGGCAGCTTAAAGACGACAGAAATAGCGTTGACCTGCTGCAGCTGATCTTGCGCGTGCGTTCGAGGGTTTTTATAGTGCGTTTGAAGCTGATTGAGACCTTATCATAACCCGCCCGAATCAAGAGCGCATATTAAAGCCACAATAAAAAGCGAGGCTGTAACTTACGATTGTCTTTTTTATGGTCTCGTCTAACGCCAGTAAATGTGAAGATCTTATAAATCCCGAGAAGAACATTTTATCGCTCGGGTCGCTCTTTCATAGCTCCGGAAACACACTTCCCAGCAATATTTCATTTAAATATCAACTTTGTCTGAGATTTTCCTCCTAAAATAACTTAGAAATATAAAATAGACAGTCAATGTTCGAAAAATAGTTTTGCAGCTCTTTTAGAAGTAGCTTTTGTCATGTAATTCAGTTTTATTTAGATGTGTGAACAACAAAAACACACTTTACAAAAAATTGACTGTTTTACTTGGTGTTCTTGTCTTGTTTTCTAAAAAAAAAATGTTTCAAATTAAGTAAATGATGTTTAAAACAAGAAAAAATATTTGCCAGTGTATTAAAAAATGATCTTGTTTTCCCCTTGAGTTGAAGTTTATTGGCAGATTTTTCTGTTCTTGTTTTTAATTTTGGACTGAAATAGTATTTAATCCAGTAATCTTTGTTTTAGTGTGTTGTGCTGTATGAAGTTAGACATGTGCTGTACACTCTCACCAATGAGATTATGATGGAAAATATGACGACTGGTCGGCTTAACTGTACTTTCAGTCGTGAAGCGGCGGCACATTGATATATATAGACATACAGCATATATGAGCGCAGACTCTTGAGTTCTGCATGCCAGTGTTACTTCAGAATCACAGAGATACTATATCGTTTTTGCTAATTTTATAGATTAGATTTTATTTTTATATTTTCTCTTCTCACTAAAATTTTAACTAAACTTTTTATTAGTTTAAGTTTTTATTTGGATGTTTATTTAGTATTCATTTATTTGTTAGTTTTAGTTCTCAGGTTTCTGCATTGTTATTTTTGATATACTGTTACAGTTTTTGTTAATATTTTTAGTTTCATATTTCCTGTTATTGCTTTCATTTTGGTTAAAGGTTAAGTCATTTTTCTGTGTTTTTACATTTGTTTTATTTTATTTATTTTTTTAATATTTTAGTGTTTTTTAAATTTGGTTTTAGTTATTTCAGTAATTCAATTTACTTAATGAAAATGAGAAATGTTGCCTTGGCAAGTTGCTAAAAAAATTGTGTATTATTATTTTATTTTATTTTATTTTATTTTTCAAGTAACTCAAATGTTTTTGTCCTTGTTTTAGTTAATTGTGGCATATTTCAGTTTATTTCAAGTAAACATATTGTTATAGTTTTAGTTTAGAATTTTTTCTGTTTTAGTTTTAGTTCAATTTAGGTTTCTGCATTGTTATTTTTGATATACTGTTACAGTTTTTGTTAATATTTTGAATTAGATTAAAAATTTAAGTAATTTTTCTGTGTTTTTTTTTTTTTTAACATTAGTTTTTCTTTATATATATAGTATTATATATAGTATTTTTAAAATTTTGTTTTAGTTATTTAAGTACTTCAATTTACTTAATGAAAATGAGAAATGTTGCCTTGGCAACCGGCTAAAAAAATTGTGTACAAATTGTGTTTTTTTGTTTGTTTGTTTTGTTTTGTTTTCTAAGTAACTCAAATGTTTTTGTTCTGGTTTTAGTGAATTGTTGCATATTTCAGTTTATTTCAAGTAATAAACATAATTTTATAGTTTTAGTTTATTATTTTATATGGTTTAGTTTTAGTTCGATTCAGGTTTCAGCACTGTTATTTTTGATATGCTACAGTTCTTGTCACTATTTTGATTTAGATTTTATTGCTATATTTCCTGTTATCGCTTTAATTTTGAGTAAAGTTTTAGTAAATTTTTGTGTGTTTTTGTAATTTTATATTAGTTTATCTTTTTTTTAAATATTTTATTTATTTATTTAATTTGGTTTTAGTTATTTTAGTATTTCAATTAACTTTTTTTTTTTTCTCAAGTAACTCAAATGTTTTTGTTCTGGTTTTAGTTAATTGTTGCATATTTCAGTTTATTTCAAGTAATAAACAGTATTTTATAGTTTTAGTTTATTCATTTTTATGTTTTAGTTTTAGTTCGATTAAGGTTTCTGCATTGTTATTTTTCATATACTGTTACAGTTCTTTTTGTTTTTATATTTCCTGTTTTCACTTTAATTTTAGTTAACCTTTTAGTAATTTTGTTCATATTATTATTTTTTTTTTTTTGTTTTGGTTTTTTTTTTTGTATTGGTTATAAAACAGTATTTTGTATTAAATGTTTTATTTTTATTTTTTTTTATTTATGTGGTTTTAGTTATTTTAGTACTTCAGTTTACTTAATGAAAATGAGAAATGTCTTGGCAACTTTTATTTTATTTTATTTCAGTAACTCAAATATGTTTGTTATGGTTTTAGTTAATTGTTGCTTTTTTTGCACATTTTATTTCAGTTTATTCCATGTAATAAACATATTGTTTTATAGTTTTAGTTTTAGCTGGCAGTAACACCCCCGGCATGCATGTCTGCTAATGGCAGCGTATATAAATACATCTGAGCGTGTGTGTAGAAGAGGGTTTAATGACTTTGCAGTGATTCCATTACTTATCTGCATTAACGGCCTTCGCCTCAGCTGTAGTGACAATGACAGCTGCTCGTGCAAACGTCACTCCGAGCGCTTTGGCGTCGGTATCTCCTCCTGAACCAGAGCGGAGGAAGATTCAGAGCTCAAAACCGGAGCTAAATGGAGAAAGCCATCAACGTTCTGCACGCTTTTGACCTGGAATGAAACAGAAAGATGTTCCTCTTGAGGCAGAACATCTCGAAGCATCACGCGAGCGGCGACGTCGCACCGAGAAACCACGGACGCAAACCAAACTCTGACGACTCGAAGAGGCAGCTGCGACGAAAACCCAGCTGCGTTGAAAATTTTTCATCGGTCGATCGGATCCGCAAACACGCGACCAGACATTTGGGCTTCAGCACGCTCAGCCTGGCCATGCGAGGTCTGGAGGAGACGCCGGACGAGCTGTGGGAGCTCCAGGAGCTCCAGAAGCTCAACCTCTCCTCGAACGCTCTCTCCGCTCTGCCGTCCGGTTTGGGGAGTCTGGAGAACCTGGTGATCCTCAACTTGTGGGGGAACGAGCTGCTCAGCCTCCCGCCGGAGATCGGACGACTCGGGAAGCTTCGCGTGCTCTTCGCTCACAGGAACCGGCTGAGCGACGTTCCCGAGGAGCTTGGACTCTGCGCCAACCTGGAGGTCCTGAGTTTGGCCAACAACCAGATCAGCGCGCTTCCCAACAGCCTGTCGGAGCTGCGCAAGCTCACCAAGCTCAACCTGAGCCACAATCGCATCCAACACGTCCCAGCCTGCGTATACAGCATGAGGAGTCTCGGGTTCCTGCATCTGGCCAACAACCGTCTGGAGAACCTGGCTGATAAGATCCAGGAGCTGGTGAACCTGAAGATCCTGATTTTGGAGCAGAACTCGTTGCACGCCCTTCCCAGGACGCTGTGCTGTCTGACGGGGCTGGAGCTGCTCAACGTGGACTTCAACGAGCTGCAGAGCGTTCCTGAGGAGATCTACAAGCTCCGGAGGCTGGAGAAGCTCGCCTGCCATCCTCTAGATAAAGGCCTGCATATCGTCCACAACCCGCTGGTCAAACCCATCAAAGAGGTTCTGCGAGGAGGTCTGAAAGGACTTTATAACTACCTCAAACCTGCATGAAGATCAGTCACAAATCAAACTGTTTGTGAGTCTGAGCACTGCAAAACTTTATTTTTTAAAATAAAGATATTTGTGACCCTGGAGCACAAAACCAGTCGTAAGTATCACGGGTATATTTGTAGCAATAGCCAACAACACATCGTATGGGTCAAAATGATCAATTTTTCTTTTATGCCAAAAATCATTAGGATATTAAGTAAAGATCATGTTCCATGAAAATATTTTGTAAATTTCCTACCGTAAATGTATCAAAACTTAATTTTTGATTAGTGATATGCATTGCTGTGAACTTCATTTGGACAACTTTAAATTCGATTTTATCAATATTTAAATTTTGCACCCTCAGATTCCAGATTTTCAAATCGTTGTATCTCGGCCAAATATTGTCCTATTCTATTTATTCAGCTTTCAGATGATTTTTACATCTTACTTTGAAGAAATTGATCCTTATGACTGGTTTTGTGCTCCAGGGTCACATATTTACTAATGACTTTACTCTCGTTTTCTGAAAAAAAAATGTGATTTTGTTTAAAACAAGAAAATATCTGCCAGTATTTGTTTTTCTTTTGACTTTAGTTTATTTCTTTGACCCCCTAGGCAGATATTTGTGTTGTTTTAAATATAAATTTGCTTATTTTTAAACCATTTGTCAGAAAACAAGAATTTATATCCTAAGTTATTTTCTTAAGTTATCTACTTTAGTAAATGTGTTTTAATTTAAGAATCTTTAGACATTTTTACTGGAAAACAAGAGAAAAATAATAATGTGTGTGTGTGTGTGTGTCAAAAAAAAATTATAATATATATATATTATAATTTTTTTATTTTATTTTATTTATTTATTTATTTATTTTTTTTTTTTTTGCAGTGTGTACATTATGTCATTATGTCATTTTGTCATTATGTGCCTTTTTAACATTTGCACTAATGTAATTTTTTTTTTTTTTATGTTGAATAAAACAAATATTATTACATTTTACAAGAATGCTGTTTCGGTCTTTCTACTTTTATATTACATGTTTAATTCAGCAATTACACTGTCATTTCTTTGTATTTATTAGCAATTTCTGAGTGGAAAAAATATAAGTAAACCAAAAACAAGAAAATACCATTTTAGTCTTTCAACTTTAACATGTAAATCAATGTGTTACTTTGTTTTTCTTTGTAATTATGAAATTCACTAGCAATTTCTGAGTAAATATTGTTTCTTTTCTCAGTTTTCAGTGTAGAGTTCAGTTTTATAATTATTACAATTATTATTATTGTTTTTTATTTTTATATTTATTTAATTTTTTTTTTTTTTTTGGTAGTTTAATTTTTAGATTTTTAGATTTTTTTTTTTAAATACTATGTAGATATATTTTTGTCTTTTAGTTTTAATTGTTTTAGTGTTCATGATTAAACTCTAAGTACTTCAGCTGACTTACTGAAAATTGAATTAACTTGAATGAACAAAATATTAACAAGAACTGTAACAGTATATGAAAAATCTCAAATTGAGATGTAAATGTTCTTTTTCTTAAAACATATAGGTAACTAATATATTAGTTCTTATAAGGAATGTAAAATTGAGATAAATGTATTTCACATACGTGTCTGTGATTGGCCACAAAGCTCAATGTTGGCAAACCACGTTAATATAAACCTAAATATAAATATAAACCTTTAATGCTCTTTTAGTGCAAACACAATTGTGACCCTGGAGCACAAAACCAGTCATAAGGATCAATTTCTTCAAAGTAAGATGTATAAATCATCTGAAAGCTGAATAAATAGAATAGGACAATATTTGGCCGAGATACAATGATTTGAAAATCTGGAATCTGAGGGTGCAAAAAAATCAAAATATTGAGAAAATCACCTTTAAAGTTGTCCAAATGAAGTTCTTAGCAATGCATATTACTAATCAAAAATTAAGTTTTGATATATTTATGGTAGGAAATTTACAAAATATCTTCATGAAACATGATCTTTACTTAATATCCTGATGATTTTTGGACCCTACTACTTATGACTGGTTTCGTGGTCCAGGGTTATAAATATGCTTAGTAACTAAATATGAACACAGTTTTACTGAAAAACGGACTAAAAAAAATTTAATTGGGTGCTGAAGGTAATGCTGTGACCAAAACCTTGCAATTTTTAATAAATCTGTGATTTTATCTCACATTTTTTCTGTATTTTGAGCGGATGTGCTGCTGGTTGATCTTTCTAACAGTCACTGGAGAAACACGCGTGTCATCCCCAGTTCATGTGTGCGTTTTTTATCAGCTGAACTCCATTACACGCGTCCGATAGAGATGCTTAATGTAGAATTCAGCCACAAACACATAAATCTCGATCTAAACTAGAAGCTGTGCTCGTGTGAACAGGGTAAAGTGTGCTTAAAAGACATAAATCACTGTAAACGGAAACAGGAGCAACATGATAAATGAACCAGCCGTGACCCACAAGAGAGAAACCTATCCAGGTTATCCAGCACACGACGCAAGACAGCAGCTATAATGATCAGAGAAATCAGAGAGAGAGAGACATTAGAACAAGACATTAGAGAGAGAGAGAGAGAGAGAGAGAGAGAGAGGCTGGTGATGTAGAGCTTGTGGTTTGTTTCTAAACCAGGTCTGTATGTTGCTGATCCAGCAGAACTCAATATAAACCAATTGTGTTTCTGACACCTTCAGACTGCCTGATGGAGCACCAGCGAACAACACACACACACACACACACACACATACTGGTTTCCATATTTTATAGGTTCATGCCATAGGCATAATGGTTTTTCTACTGTACAAACTGTATTTTCTATCCTGTTACCCTGACCCTACACCTACACCTATAAAAATACTGGCATTTTTAGATTCTCAAAACACTTCATTCTGTGTGATTTGTAAGCTTGTTTCCACACAAGCACCAAAAAGGTCAAAATTGACTGAAATTACTACATTTTGGGACATTTGGTCCTCATAATGTAGTGAATACCTGTACACACAAACTCACACACATTTATTTGATCATATGCTGGATAATGTAACATGAGTCTGTTAATATAACAAAATAAACCTCTTCATTGGATCGTGTATGAAGTCTGATCTGCTCTATATTGGCTGTTTATTAATAATGACGGTGCATTATCCATTACATGTACGAGTAACACACACACACCAGCAGTGAAGAGAAATATGAATCATCATTTGATATTTGATCTAAATACTTTTGTTTTGTTAAATGTTGCGCATTTGTAACGCCAGTTTTCACAGTTTTGCTTGAGTGAGATTTCACAGTGAGTCTGTGTGTGTGTGTGTGTGTGTGTGTGCGTGTGTCCCAATCTCACAATACTGCAGCGTGAAACTCACAGTTTGTAGGCAAGAGTGAATCTGAATGTGTGTGGGTTTATTTAGCATCAAATTTAGGACAAAAATATTAAATATATATGTATATATTAATGTATATTTATATGGAAATATTAGTTATGTATTTTAAAATATATATATTTACCCATAATATATATTTTTAGAAAAATATATGTAATATTTATTACAAAGCCATATAATATAAGTGTGTAAAAAGTGTTTTTTTAAATAATTTTCTAATTAATAAAAATTAATACATTTTTTAATAAATAAATAAATAATAATTTTAAAACTAATAATTATATTAATTTATATATCAGTATATATATAAAAATTATATACATATATATATATACATTTTTTATAAAAAAAAAAAAATTTGGTTCGGTTTGGGTTAGACTGAATAATTTTTGCTTTAAAAGTTAGCTGTATATTATAATTAGGTTTTTTATATATTAGCTTTATGTAAAATCAATATACATCTCTGGTAAACTTCTCCATTTTGTGTTGGGAATATTCAAGTGCTAAACTAAGTTTGTACATTTTCTGGAGTAAATGTGAGCAGTTTTTGCCTGTGCAAGCTCATCATAACATGTTATGATGTAACAGTTCAGGTCAAAAGTTTAGAATTTTCAGAATCTGCAAAATGTTTATTATTTTATCAAAATAAGAGGGATCATACAAAACGCTGAAAAACCAAAGAATTTGCGGGAACTGAAGGATTTTGAAGAACAGCAGGCAGTTTAACTGTTCAGGACAAACAAGGGACTCATGATATGATCCCTCTTATTTTGATCAAATAATTAAGATTTTGCAACTTTTGACCTCAACTGTATGCAAATGTCGCTAAGGGTGGCTAAGAGCTGCTAGCATCTTCTGGGTGATTTTAGGCATTTTCTTCCCACATAGTTGTGGCTTGTTTCTGTGGGATGTTTTTACCTGCAGCAGTTGAAAACACAACTCTGATCAGTTAGTACTAGTATAGTTTGTTTGTGATACGGGCAGCAGTGACGCAGGTGCCGGTTTGGTCTGGTGCCCGGCTCGAGCCGCTGGCACTGCTGGAACACGTGAAGGCCAATAACAGAGCCGCGAGACACACGGAGTCTGGCACACGCGCTCGTTCCCACCGCAGGACCGAGGAGCTGCTGCCAGCCGCTGGTGGGCTCAGGAATAATGCAGCATGGGATACGGGTTTGAACATCGCTCAGTGCCCAGGGGGTGCAGGAGCTGGAGGAGGTGTTCGCATAAATCAAAATCAACTACAGTCATTGACTACTGAATAAATACTGCTGCCGCATCACAATCCATGCGCTTACACACCATATTATCCTGCCTCAACTCCAAATGAATGCGTAGTTGCAAGTTAAACATTCAGATTTCATTGATTTGATTTCAACCTTTTAAGTTGCAAACATTATTTTAAAAAGTTCTGTTGACATAATAAATTTGAGCATTACATCAACTTAATATTATGTCATTTAAACTCAAATTTCTGAATTATTAACATTATTTATTTCTTTTGCAGCAATAACTTAATAACTTAATCAATCCTGTTCATATGACTGTATAAAGAGAATCATGTTAAAATTAAGTATTTTAAGTGTTTTAGTTCATTGAAAGTCCTGTTAGTGTTATGTCATTAAATGCACATGTTAAATAAGTTTACATTTGCATGTGCTGTAGCTGTTAATTTGAACTAAATTAGATTCATTGGTTGCAAGGTCACTCAATAATGTTGAATTAGTTAGAACAACTTAAGTATGTGTGTTTATGCTATAAAGTCATTTGCTTTAACTCAGTGTAGTTTGCTGGTTAACAAATTTCATTAGAACTGTTTTTGTTGAGCCAGAATGTTTGTTTTTGGATTGTGAGGTGTTTGATTTGTCACCAGCTTAATTTTTAACCAGGAGGTGACACCAATTTCGCTTTAAGAGTTTTATGAAACTTTGAATCAGTTTAGCCAACTGCATTGCAAAATCATTCACTTTTGCTCGAAGCGCCGCATGCTGTTAAATGCAACAAAAACGCATAGAAACACCTTCTATAAACCAATTGTGAATGTTCTGTTGAAAGTGTAATATATTAAATGCAATTAACAAATCTTAATATAGCTGCAAGCAGCAATTACCAGGGTTCAGACGCTTTAAGGCATTTTAGCAAATATGGAAAAAGACATTACATATTGTTTTACAAGCCTGTAACCACCTAAATCATTGAAAAAAAGCATTTTTGGCAAACACGGGTAATTTGCTGTAGAAATATGATGTTATTTTTAACTTTTAAGACTGTCATAGCACCACCTGTGAGCCGATCTCTTTAAAACTTTGCACGCTTGTTTAGATTAGCATGTGCTCGCCAGATTTGGGTTCTCCTTCAGGCTTTATAGGATTTTGGGTATATTTGGACAGGCCCCTTTTCTAAACGACCCCGTTATAGCTTCCAAAAAGGTAAATTTCAGCTTTTTTTTTGAAAATTATTTACCTAGAATTGTACCGCAGTGTTTTTTCCAGAATGAGCAAAAAACCAAGGAGTAGTTTGCAAAAGTAGGTTTTTGACATTTTCTCAATCATTTAACAAAGGATGTGATTGACAGCAGTATGATATGAATATCGCGCAGGTGTGCAAAAACACTTAAGATATAACGCCCCCCAGTGGCCGATTTCTTTCAAATTTCTCTCAGACCTTTGGGGCCTTGAGTCAAACAGGCCCACCAATTTTAGTTCCAATCGTCCTCTGTTAACCTCGTCTGATAGGTACTCAAACTTTGTTCGCCAATGGCAGCCATGTATTTTGAGATACGCAAATCTCCTTATAGACACTTGTGGCACTTTGGACAAAGACCGTGCACAGTGATTTTCATGTTAGGACAGATGGTTGTGTTGTTAAAGCCATTTTTATGTTTTTTCCCTTTCATAGAGCCACAAAGTGGCCAAACTCCATGAATTCTTTCCTGTGACCCCTTTGCGAAAGCGAGTGGAAAGTTCCGCTTTTTTTGATAATTATTGATATTCACTCTCCAGAGAATCTTTCTGCACTGGTTTGGTTCTGATTGGGTGAAAAACCTAGGACTAGGAGTTTGCAAAATTAGGTTCTAAAAAAAAAAACCTGGCTCATGATCAAATCTGAGGCTTGCATTTTGTCTGGCATGAGCCAAGGATTCCAATGACAACTGACAGTTTAGGAGTTAAAGTATGAGCGATTTCATACTTTTGATCGCGGTAGCGCCCCCGTCAGGCCAACTGGAGCGAGCCTTGGTGATGTTGTGGGCGGTGTGAGCACTACCATCCCTCCAAGTTTCAAGTCTACGGTTACGGTTTGGTCTGCACGATGAGTTTTACATGGAGTTTGCTGATCCTTGGCCATTCTAACAATTACAATATGGTTTCAGCGCTACACGCTTCAACCTCTAATTAAATATAAAGTTTCTGTATAATATGTGTTATTTTATTCATTTGTTGGCCTTGTTTTGTAAGCTCAGTTTATCAGGTCAATAAGAAACTGTTAACTACAAGTGTGTCATTAAATGTGTATAAAACTGACCTGGGATCAAGTAGTATAATATGGAAGCTTCTTGAGAAACTTTCATCAGTTGATATCACCAGCCGTTCTGAAACAGTATGACATAACAAAGGCAGTTTGATATGTGCTGGTTCAAAACAAATGGTTCACAAAGACTTCACAAGTTTTAAGTATTGCCTATGATTGCTAGTGACTTCTGTCTCCGAAACAGGTGAGCATGAACGCATCTGCACGCATGCGTGTCGGCGCGTTCCACCTGTTTGATGGCCGGTGTGTGTTCGTGCTGCTCCTCAGGCCTCCTGTTTAACAAACCGCTCTCAGGCTGAACTAATCATCCGCCGCCGAAGCACAAGCGATTTTGAAGAGCTCTGCATGCATGCGGTCATCGCTCGAGCGCTCAGAATGAGATGAAATGCTGTGATAAATGCGGCCGTACGCAAGCCGACAGGTGCGTTGAGTGATTCCTGCAGGAAGTCTAGCATACCTAATCAGGTTTGCAAATTTTCCAGCGTTAAACCTCATTACGGCACTTTCCACATTTCAATATGTTGAACTAGCGGCGAAAAACAGCGTGTCAATATCTTCTACCTAATTACACAGCAGTTCTTTTGTTTGGGGCCCGTGGGACGAGCGGAGAATCATATTACCCGTTCCTGGGCAAATAACAGTTTAACATTTCTGCTCAGTGCCGTCAGACACAAATTAAATTTTGTTATTCGTCAGCAGCGCCTGTTGATTTCCATATTTCCCAGAGGAGGGAAGAGCAGCGGCGCCGGCTGGAATAATGTTGCTCTGATCAGCCGGAGCGCATCAATAAAAGCTGCTGAACGGCTCACAGGTGGCTTGTTATTATGGAAACGTCTTTTTTCATTGTTTTAAGGACGTTCACGAGGCCCTCTTAGACTCACGGATTCAGGAGGCGTTTTCACGGTCGCTGGTGGATCTTCTGTGTTGAGTAATGTTGCTTCCAAATTCACATATTATCAGTCTGCTGAAGTATTACGTCTGTTATTGCAAAGTCAGGCTCTAAAACCTTTTGACATGAAACACGTTGTGATTTTCTTCCTTGTAATGTGTCGCCTCATTAAGTTCTGAAGAAAAAATATATAAAGTGGTGGTGTTTGACTGCCATTTGGCAAGTGATCATTTAGAATAGCTGTAGTATGTCTGCCATACTTCAAGAGCATGTACATTTTCCAGCAAATAAAATAGGCCTATGTTCTAAGAATGTTTCACTAACATTTCTATTAAGTTATAAAATGTTATTTCCAAAGGTTCTCTCAACATTCAAAACTGCCAGGTTTATAAATGTTTTAATAATGTTTTACTTGGTTGATGTGAACATTAAAGAAACATTCCATTTGATCTTTTTGCAAACATGATTGGAACGTTACTTTTAAATACAAATACCCAACTAAAACATTTGTAGAAAAAAAAATATCCCTGAATGATTTCTAACTAATGGTTTTGTGCTAATGCTTTGAGAAAAGTATTAAAGATCAAGTAACTATTGTTTAGAACTTGGATTGTGGCATCAGTTTATCAAGCCAAACTATCAGGTAAAACTTTATTAATAAATCCTTGTCCGGAGAAGTTCCTTACCATTTACAGACCTGAGAATAATTTTCCCACAATATATTTTAGCGCTAGTGTATTTGCAGTTGTATGTTTATAATCAAAAATAGTGATTGTCAATTTGTGAATGAATCACATTTTTGAGTGGGTTCTTTTTAGATAGATTGGTCAAACGAATGAGTCCGATTTGTGATTCAGTCTGATTCAGTTTGCGAATTCCGTTTTGCAGATCTGAAAGAGCCTGAATCAGTTCTGAATCAGTTCAATTCTGTCTGAAGTTTGTAATTCGCAATTCAGTCTAAGTCAGTTTTTATTCTGATTCATTTAGCGATTCATTCTGATTCATTTAGCGATCCATTCTGATTCAAATTAATTGGATTCTGTCTGAAGTTTGCAATTCGCGATTCTGATTTAGTTTGTGAATTCGGTTCATGGATCTGAAAGAGAAAATTGCGATATAACACCCCCCAGTGGCCGATTTCTTTCAAATTTCTCTCAGACCTTTGGGGCCTTGAGTCAAACAGGCCCACCAATTTTAGTTCCAATCGTCCTCTGTTAACCTCGTCTGATAGGTACTCAAACTTTGTTCGCCAATGGCAGCCATGTATTTTGAGATACGCAGATGTCCTTATAGACACTTGTGGCACTTTGGACAAAGACCGTGCACAGTGATTTTCATGTTAGGACAGATGGTTGTGTTGTTAAAGCCATTTTTATGTTTTTTCTCTTTCATAGAGCCACAAAGTGGCCAAACTCCATGAATTCTTGCCTGTGACCCCTTTGCGAAAGCGAGTTGAAAGTTCCGCTTTTTTTGATAATTATTGATATTCACTCTCCAGAGAATCTTTCTGCACTGGTTTGGTTCTGATTGGGTGAAAAACCTAGGACGAGTTTGCAGAATTAGGTTCTAAAAAAAAACAACCGAACGAATGAGTCCAAACGAATGAGTCTGATTTGTGATTCAGTCTGATTCAGTTTGCGAATTCCGTTTTGCAGATCTGAAAGAGCCTGAATCAGTTCTGAATTAGTTCAATTCTGTCTGAAGTTTGTGATTTGCAATTCAGTCTAAGTCAGTTTTTATTCTGATTCATTTAGCGATTCATTCTGATTCATTTAGCAATCCATTCTGATTCAAATTAATTGGATTCTGTCTGAAGTTTGCAATTCACGATTCTGATTCAGTTTGTGAATTCGGTTCGTGGATCTGAAAGAGCCTGAGTCAGTTGTGAATGAGTTTGATTCTGTCTGAAGTCTGTGATATGTGATTCAGTCTGATTCAGTTTGTGAATCTTTCTGATTCAGTTAGCAATTAATTCTGATTCGGTTTATGAATCTGAATGAGATTGATTCTGTCTGAGGTTTGTTATTTGCGATTCAGTCTAAGTCAGTTTGCGAATCATTCTGATTCATTTAGCGATTCATTCTGATTTAAATTAATTCAATTCTATCTGAACTTTGCAATTCACGATTCTGATTCTGTTCATGAATTTGGTTCGCAGATCTGAAAGAGCCTGAGTCCGTTCTGAATGAGTTTGATTCTGTGATTCAGAATAGTGATTCAGTCTGAGTCAGTTTGCGAATCTTTCTGATTCGGGTTAACAAATCGTTCTGAATTGGTTAGTGATTCAGTCTGATTCGGTTTTAACGGATCTGAATGAGTTCTGTCTGAAGATTGCAATTCGCGATTCAGTCTGAGTTGGTTCGTGAATGGTTCTGATTCAGTTAACGATTCAGACTGATTCAGTTTGCAGATCTGAATGAGTTCGATTCTGTCTGAAGTTTCCATTTTGCGATTCAGTCTGAAGCGGTTCCTGAATCGTTCTGATTTGGTTAGTGATTCAGTCTGATTCGTTTTTACGGATCTGAATGAGTTCTATTCTGTCTGAAGATTGCAATTCGCGATTCAGTCTGAGTCGATTCATGAATCGTTCTGATACAGTTAACGATTCAGCCTGATTTGGTTTGCAGATCTGAATGAGTTCGATTCTGTCTGAAGATTGCAATTTGTGATTCAGTCTGAGTCAGTTCCTAAATCGTTCTGATTCGTTTAGCAATTCAGTCTAATTCGTTTCGGGGATCTGAATGAGTTTGATTTTGTCTGAAGTTTGCGATTTGCATTTTACAGAGTCAGTTCTCGAATCATTCTGATTTGGTTAGCGATTCAGTCTGATCAGTCAGATCGAGCAAAGCTCGAGCTCATCTAAAGCGATAAAACATTATTGTTGAACAAACAGTGTGCTGTCGTTTGCCAAAATCAAAGGGGAATTGTAGAATTTGTTTACACACCTTATCTTAAAAAACAATGTTTTTTGAAGACGAGAATGTGTCATGTGTGAGTTTGAAATAAATAATCTCTGAGTCAGTAGGCCTATAGAGTCGAAGGCACTGGATTCAATTTCTTCTGTCTTTCTCCAGCTGGTTTATTTATTTTTCAAAGAAACGCACATAAAATAATAAATAAAAGTGTTTATGGTGAGTCGTGTAACTGTAAATGCATTTGACACGTTCGTGACATCAGAGCAGATTCGTCATGTAAACAAACTCCACATCCATTCAGTCGAGGATCTCACTGGTCTTCAAGGGGTTAAACTCTAACGAGAACTTCATGTTGTCTCGTGAAACAATGGATCATATTCTCTGTGGCATTTAACATTTGCAGGCAGGGGTGGAAAAAGAAGACCTTAATTAATCACAGCGCCCTCGTTAGAGCCCACTGTGATCCCGGAGCTCGTTAGTCCCCCGGGTGATTAATTGAAATTAATTGAAAAGCCGGTGACATTTACCACCCTGGTTGAGCGGATGTATCGAGTGATAATCTCGCAGTCGTGATTTTGGTGGTAAATCTGCGGTTGCGGGTCTGATTGAGGTCACGCGTGTGGCTGATGCTGTGCGCGCTCCCGTCAGCGGCTCCAAACTCAGTGAACAGAAACACTTACTGCGCTGGGTACCATGGTAATGCTGTTTTACTGGAAGGATAGTGTGAAATATTTGATTGAATATTTATAGACCAACATTGTGAAAATAAATCATAAGCCGTTCATTTTGTTTAAAAATCTCATAAATGTATGAGGTGGCAAGGGATGCCTATTTTTAATAAATAAAATAAATATTTTTGTTCAATAAATATACTGTCATTAAAATATGTTAATATAAAACACATATTTTAAAATACAGAAACAAAGTCATTTTAAAATGTAAAGATTCTGAAAGCATTGACCCATAATAATTGAATATAGATTTACAGTAGTAACAACAAATGATATTTTATTATGTAATATGATTAATAGCATGTTTTTAAATATGATGGTTTCATTCTAAACATGGTGATTATCTCTAAGACAAGATATATGATCTGAATCTAACAATGTCATGTCAACAAATGGAAAAGTCATCCTTCTATTAATTATCATGTTAATGAGTGTGCTTTTAGCCCCAACAGCAGGGGCGCTTTTTACCCCAAATACCGTACTTTTACATATTCTTTAATAATCTTTTACATATTTAAAAACTGCTGCTTTAATTGTCTTAAACAAAATTGAAAATCATTAAGAAGACCTTTGTCTCAAGATAAATTAAAAAAAACAAAAAAACAAAGCGGTTCTCATTTGCAACATTTTTAAAAACATCAAATATTAGATCAAGCAAGCACGGAATCGACTTTGCGCTGCTGCCCGTGATCGCGTCAAAGATCAGGCAAATTTGCACGTGTATCTTGAAAAGCGGATGTTTTAGAAAGTGCTACGCCACGTATTTCTGCAATCTAGTGGTTTAGAGGAAAATAATATCAAAGGCGCCTTTAGCCCTGTTGTACACTAGATATTATTTCAAGTACAAATGCATTGTAAATACCTTGAACTATGATTGTGGGGATCATTCAGCATGGTTTTTATCAAAGTTACCATGCTTTTTACTGTAGTAATACTCTAGTACCATGATATTCTCCAAATTTCTTGGAGTACCATGTAAATATCATTGTATATGAAAATGGTAATCATTCAGTAACATGGTTTTTAACAAATTATCTTCATATTACCACACTTTTTAGCATGGTAATACTATGCTATCATGATATTTTCAACATTTTCTTGGAATACCATGTAAATCATGGTATATGACTATGGCTATCATAGAGTACAAAGATGCTGATCAAAGTACCATAATATTACTATGTTTTTACCATATCAATACTGTATTAATATGCTAAAAATATTTGAATATGGTAATTACCATGTTTTTTACCATGGTAAACCTGTCTTATCAAAGTACCACAGTATCACCATACTTTTTAAACAAAGTACACTATTCTAGAACGCAGTTGGAGAGCAGCTGCACTGTAAAAATCACATTCTCCTTCATTATCTTTGTCCTATAAAACATCTCAGCATCTTTAACGCATTTCAGTTGAAAGTCTCTGTCTCCCTCTATTGGTAAACATCCATAAAAACGTCTATAGAAAAACTTCAACTACTAAAACTCATAAACTCATAAAGGGTTGTGTATGGTACAGATATAACTGTATAATGACTCTGATGAAGTTTTGATCGTCTCTCGCTTCTGAAAGTCTTTCATAGGCAGTAAATCTCCATCTGCCTGGTGCTGTTTGATGAGGTTGAGTTTACGGCGCCTGCAGCATCAACATGACTTCACAGAGACATCTAGTGGAGGAGCCCCATCACACACACCTGAGAGTAAGAGAGTGTGTGTGTGTGTGTGTGTGTGTGTCGCTTGAAGCACAAGCATGAAATCAGTGTGTGTTCCATCTGTATGAAGCGCCTCCAGCTCTGATAGACGTCCAAGAACCAGTGAGGAGAGCGACACTCACACACACACACACACACACACACGGTTGAGGAGTGTGTCTCTGAGGTGCGTCTCTCTTTCTGCCCCCGGCTGATGTCTCACTGTTCCTGGAACTCGAATCTGAATGTGTTTGGGGAGTTTTTTGGCTGAAGGTTTGGAGAAGCTCAGAGTTCTCGCCCACCTCTGATCTACACACTACACACTCCACTGATGCGGCGGAGGTGTGTGGGTGTGTGTGTGTGTGTGTGTGTGCAAGCAAAGCCTTTCCATGTTTGATTTATAGTCCATCTCTGGTTCATCTGTCACATCATTAGTGATTAGCAGGGCCACATCATTAAGTTAAGCACTAATTATTTGTAACTAATTATTGTTTTAAAAAGCAATGAAAAATAACCCAATTATCTTTTGATTTTCAAAAACAGTTTTGCAGGTAAAAAATGACTGAATAAAATATATGAAGTTTGTTTATTGATTTACTGTGTTTTAGAATTAATCACAGACAGATTTAATGTCTAAACCGGGGTTCAAGCGCTTTAGGTATTAAAGCACAGAAGGAAAAAGACATTACATATTATTTAGCAAGCCTGTGCTCACTTAAATCAATTATTAAACAAGCATTTTTTGTCAAATGCCGGTGATTCACCATAGAAATATGATGTTTTTATAACATTTATGACTGTTATTGCACCAGCTGTGGTCTGACCTCCCTGAAACTTTGCATGCTTGTTTAGAATCACTTAAGTTTATGAGTTTCACTTAGGCTTTTGGGAATATTTGGACAGGACTCTTTTCTAAAGGACCCCATTATAGCTTCCTAAAGGGTATTTCAACATGTTTTTGATAATTATTGACCTCGAGAGTTTTTCCAGACCGAGCCAGAAACCTAGAACTACTTCGCAGAAGTAGGTTTTTCACATCTTCTCAATTATTTAAAAAAACGGCTTGGTTGACAGCAGTGGTTCTAGAGGCAAAGTTGTTCAGAATGAGGTGGTCTATCATACGATACAAATATCACGTGTATGTGCAGAAAACTGTGCAATATACAATTGTTTATGCCCTCAAAAAATGCTATACTGCATACAGTGGCTGATTTATTTAAAATTTCTCACAGATCTTTGAGGCTGTGAGTCGAACAGGCCCACCGAATTTCATTCTGATCGTCCTCCGTTAACCTTGTCTAATAGGTGCTCAAACTTCATTGTCCAATGGCAACCATGTTTTCTTGAGATACACAAATGTCCCCATAGACACTTGTGGCACTTTGGACCAAGACCATGTACAGCGATTGTCATGTTGATAGGACAAATGGTTGCCTAGTTATTGCCATTTTTATGTTTTTTCCCTCTTATAGCGCCACCAAGTGGCCAATCTCTGTGATATTTTTCTTGTGACCTCAGATTGAGCTCTTACATAAGTGTACCAAGTTTGACGCAGATATCTCATTCTGTTTAGGAGTTATAGGCATTGAGGTGAGTCAAAACTTTTTTGATAATTATAGATATTCACTCTCCAGAGAATCTTTCTGCACTGGTTTGACTCCGATTGTTCAAAAAACCTAGGACTGGTTTGCAACAGCAGATTTTGCAATAAATGCGAAATACCCGAAAATTTTGCTCACAATTGAATCTGAGAATCTGGTGTGTGTTTTGTCCGGCATGAGGCAAGGATTCCAACGACATAAGACACTTGAGTCTGCAACTGATGGTTTAGGAGTTATGAGCGATTTCGTACTTTCGGGACGAAAGCAATTGGTTGAGCCTTGGTCATGTTGTAGGCGGTGTGAGAACTACCATCCCTCCAAATTATAAGTCTTAATGACTTACTTAAGTGGAAATCACTCATCCACGACCATTCTAACAATAACAATATGGTTTCAGAGCTACACGCTCCCCTAAAAATTATTTCCATGCTATTTAACCCAATTAATAAATATATATTTTTAAACATTTGTGTAATCAACAAACCACTGGATTGATTGATTGATTGATTGATTGATTGATTTTAGAAGTAAATACCAAACATTTTTGCCAAGATTTGTTTGTTTTGGAAGTAATAACCACACATTTCTTGAGATTCCACTGCAGTGTAACAGATGATACAGTGACAGTTATGTGCAGAGCTGTATATATGAGTGACCAGGTTTAATTGATCTTTTATTGAGTTATCGGCTGTTGCTCATTCCTGCTCCTGAAGAGCTGCTTTCCTGCAGAGTTTGGTTTTGTAATTAAACACAGCTGAACCAACTAAACGACGGTTCTTGGGTTGAAAACAGCAGGTTTAGAAGCAAACGCTGCAGGACTCGTGGTTCTCCGTCAAAATGAATTTAATGCTTCAGAATCACGAGTAACCATTCAATTCACTGCTTGATTTTATGTGGCACTCATGCTGCATTGAGGATATTTGTGTAATGTTTGGATTTGCATGCATGTATTTAAAATGTAAAGTTTGGTTCTACAGTTTCACCTTCATCTCTCTACACTTCATTTCCTGATTCTCCCACATTAAAAATCCGTTCACTTATAAAATGGCCCACATATGGGTAAAAACATTCCTTTATTTTTAGGTATACATTTGGAAAATTAAATGTAATAACAATTTTCTTAAAACAGTTTACCAAATCTGTACTATTCTTTTAGCCATATGTTTTATTTTTTATTTTTTTTATTTTGTTTTTGTATTTCATCTGATGAAGTTATAGAGTTTTTTTTTTTTTTTTTGTGTGTGTGCAAGGAGATAAACAAAAGCATTTTCATTTATTCTATGATTTTATTTACACACTTTTTGGGGTTTGATTTGGCTTTTTTGTCTGATTGATGTAGATATTCATTGACATTCAATTCAAAGAAAGATCTTTTTATTTTGATTTATTTATTTATTTATTTATTTAGACAATTATATTAATTTTAAAGAGGACCATTCCTTATCCATAAATGTGCTGCTTTAAAATGCCTATTAACTTTTACTGATTTTTAGATAGAAATAGGTAATTACACTGAAAAAAAATGGTGTTTAAACAATTTTCACTAAAAAACTGCTAGTATATTTCACAATTACAAAGAAATGGCAAGTAACATTGAATTAAATGTAAAGTTTTGAAGTAGAAAAATTGAAATTGAATATTTACTCCACTAATCTCTTTTTTCAACTTTTGTCGTTGTACCTTGATACATTAACTGAATTTATCCTTTGATTGATTGATTGATTATTTAATGCACAAAATGTTTATCATCATTTCTTATCAATGTTGATTTACACTTTTTCAGTTTCATTCATTAGTTCATTCATTCATTTGTTTGTTTGTATGCTTGTCTGTCGTATTTGATTTGATAAAAGCTCAGATGTCATTATTGTCTTCAGTTGTATGTTCATTGTTTAAGAGATTGCAAAGAAAAGAAAAAGAAAATATAGAAGGCATCGAGGCACATCAGAAAAATCCCTGTGTTTTTATAGCTCTTATGTAAGTGTTATGTTCATATATTTCATAACATGCTTTTTTTAGGCTCATGATGTGTTTAGCGTCTCAACAGACATTGTGTAGCTAAAAATTACCCTGAAAATCAATTATTAGGTGGAAAATATTTCCACTTATTAAAAAAAGGTCATTCTGATAACAGCTCTTTTTTCAAAAGCTTCATATTAAATGTAGTCAATAAACTTCCTCAGCTTTTTCTTGTTGCGGACGTCTCAAACTCAGCCTTGTCCCTGAAACAGACAAAAGCAAGAACTCATTTCATGAGATTTTGTGTCTTTAAAAACCATCCTCATCATCTTGAGATGCAGCATGTGCTCCTCAAGATCTGCTGTGAAGGAAAACACAAGTTCACCAAGTTCTGCTGAGCAGGTAAACGCCTCCAACAATCCTACATCTATCAAGGTTGTTTTCTTTGAATACTTGTTTTTGTCTTGTTTTCGGCCGACAGTAATATTGTGGAATATCATTACAATTCACAGTTGCTGTTTTCTGTTATAATATATTTTAAAATGTCATTTACTTATGTGATACAAAACGGAATTTACAACATTCAGCAACCATTCAAAAATGTGGGATTTTTTATTTGTTTTTTTAAAGAAAGAAAGAAATTAACTTTTTTTTATTCATCAAAGACACATTAAATGGATCAAAAGTGCAAGTAAAGACATTTATAATGTTACAGTTTATTTCTATTTCAAATAAATATTTTTCTTTTGAACTTTCTATTCATTTGTGAATCCTGAAAAATAAAATGTATGACAGTTTCCACAAATATATTGTGCAGCACAACTGTTTTCAACATTGCTAATAATCAGAAATGTTTGTTGGAGAGCAAATCAGCATATTAGAATGATTTCTGAAGGATCATGTGACACTGAAGACTGGAGTAATGATGCTGAAAATTCAGCTGCGCATCACAGAAATAAATTACATTTGAACAGATATTCACATAGAAAACAGCTGTTTTACATTCTAATAATATTTCACAATTTTTTACCAAATTAAAGCAGTCTTGGTGAGCAGAGGAGACTTCTTTCAATATAGTTTGACTTTGCAACATTAACAGTTTATTTTCCTGTTTCATTTTTTCTGCTTTGAAGCAATCTGTTTAATAAATGTGACTTTTCTTAACACATATTAATATATGACTGATTAATTAATTAACACATAATGTAATTAGAATCATTCGTTGTTAAAATAGGATCAACTGAGAGTCCTATAGTGATTGGATTTGTGATGTAAGAGAAGAGAAAAGAGCATAAACTATCACTGATTGGAGTTTGATCAGTGGTTTTAGATCATTAATGCTGGTTAATGTAATTATATATAACAAACATCCAATGACAGAAAGGTGAGCTGCACCACAACCATCCGCACACTAGAGGGCAGCACTTCAACATTTATAAAATACATGCAGTCTAGTTCACTTTCTGTTTTCCACTGGAGCCCTTAATGCCATTCATTCAGTTTGTCTTTCTGTTTTTGTCTCATCTGACCCAGAAAACATTTGGAAGATTGCATAAACACATCTAAATTTGACTGCATTCACTGCATATCTTAACTCTTGTTTTAAGGATGTTTAGATTTTAAAAAAGGCAAAAAAGGATGAAGAAAAATACTAAAATTAAATTTTTAGTATTTATTTTTAGTACTTTTGAATGGTTGTTGAATGTTGAAAATGTATTGTATTTATTATTTTATTTATTTAGTTAATTTTTAAATCGTGAAATAGTATACTGAAATAGTATTTTGCATTTTTTAAAACGCACTCAATAAATCTTCAAAGAAAAAAAAAAAAATCCTCATGTTTCTGCTCCTGAGTTCAGTGTTTCATCATATATATGAATGGGTAATGCTCATGTAATCTGTACGGTCAGACGTTTTACTCAGTCACTGAAGTGTTTTCTGTTATTGATTAGAGTGGATTGATGCTGTGATGTTCTCTTTGCTCTGAGGATTGAGCTCAAGCTGGCGTGAAAATCACAGTGCAGTTCATCTCTCTCTCTTCATCAGTCAGTCTCTAATCAGAAACAAAGCGCTTACATGATTTAACTACAATACAGCAAGAGAACAGACAGATTACATTTCATTGCATTAGATTGCATTCATCATTGAAATACAGCAACATCAAAACAGACAGTAAATCATCGTTTAACCTGGAAATACTGTAATGGCAGACGTAGTGAATGTAAACGTGGCAGTAAAGCACAAGTCAGCATTACAGTGAAGATGGCATGGTGTCTAAATAGGGAATGTGCTTCAAAATATCAGAATATGCACATTAGTAAGAAAATAAATAAATAACTACACAAACAAAAAGTCGGCTTGGGCTGGCTTGAGAAAGACTAGCCGGAAAGCTTAAAGCAGCTGTAAAAGCTTGAAGTTTGAACATTTAGACAGATTACATTGATATTGTTGCTAGCATGTTGCTAGCATGACTACCAAATTACTAGCATGTTGCTAGCATGATTAGCAAGTTACTAACATTTTCCTATTATGATTAACAACTAACTAACCTTTGTTAGCATGATTACCAAATTACTATTGGGTTGTTAGCATGATTAACAAGTTACTAGCATGTTGTTACCATGATTAGCATGTTGCTAGTATGTTGTTAGCATATTTAAAAAGCTACCAACATGTTTCTAGCATGATTAGCGTGTTATTAGCATTTTGCTAGCATGTTTCTAGCATGATTAGCACGATACTAGCATGATTAGCAAGTTACTCGCATGTTGCTAGCATGTTGTTATCATGATTAGCATGTTGCTAGTATGTTGTTAGCATAATTAAGAAGCTACTAGCATGTTTCTAGCATGATTAGCATGTTATTAGCATTTTGCTCATGATTAGCATTTATTAGCATTTTATCATGATTAGCATGTTGCTAATGTTGTTAGCATTATTAAGAAGCTACTAGTATGTTTCTAGCATGATTAGCATGATACTAGCTTGATTACCAAGTTACTCGTATGTTGCTAGCATGTTGTTATCATGATTAGCATGTTGCTAGTATGTTGTTAGGCAAGGCAAGGCAAGTTTATTTATATAGCACATTTCATACACAGAGATAATTCAAAGTGCTTTACATAAAAGGAAGTAGAATAATCATAAAAACATTGATCACAACAATAAAACCAAAAAATGTAAAATGTAAAAACTGATTGATATAATGATTTACAAATGATTTAAAATTTGATTTAAAATAAATTTAAGACAGTTAAAAACAGAAAATGATTATACATAGTGCAATCAGTTTGGACGAAGCACAGTACTCATTCAGTAAATGCACAGCTAAACAGATGAGTTTTGAGTCTAGATTTAAATGTAGCTAATGTTTTAGCACATTTGATCTCTTCTGGAAGCTGATTCCAACTGCGGGCAGCGTAATATAGCTAAAAGCGGATTCCCCTTGTTTTGTGTGAACCCTTGGTATTTCTAACTGACTCGATCCTAATGATCTGAGTGGTCTGTTTATATTCAGAGAGCATATCTGCATAATGTTAATGCATAATGTCTGTTAGCATAATTAAGAAGCTACTAGCATGTTTCTAGCATGATTAGCATGTTATTAGCATTTTGCTAGCATGTTTCTAGCATGGTTAGCATGATACTAGCATGATTAGCAAGTTACTAGCATGTTGTTATCATGATTAGCATGTTGCTAATATGTTGTTAGCATTATTAAGAAGCTACTAGTATGTTTCTAGCATGATTAGCATGATACTAGCATGATTAGCAAGTTACTAGCATGTTGTTAACATGGTTAACTGGTTACTATATGATTGGCAAGTTACTAGCATGCTGTCAGCATGTTTTAGCACGATTAGCAAGATATTAGCGTGTTGCTAGCATGATTAGTAAGTTACTAGCATGATTGTAGTTGCTAGGCTTGCTGAGTTTGGTGGTTGTAGCTTGAAAGCTCTAGGAGGAGTAGCGTTCAGAAATTTAGTCTAAGAATAATAATAGGTTTAAGGGTAGGTTCAGGTGTAAGGGGATAAAAAATACAGTTTGTACAGTAGAAAAACCATACAAAAACCTATAAAACGTGTGTGTGTGAGTGTGTGTGTGTGTGAGTGTGTGTGAGTGTGTGTGTGTGTGTGTGTGTGTGTGTGTGTGTGTATGTGTGGTCTTGTTTTTATATCTTGGTGGGGACCTAAACCTGAATACACACAGGCTTATGGGGACTCGTGTCACCGTGGGGACCTCAATTGAGGTCCCCATGGGGAAACAAGCTTATAAATCATACAGAATGAGTTTTTTTGAGAAAGTAAAAATGCAGAAAGTTTTCTGTAAGGGTTAGGTTTAGGGGTAGGGTTAGGGTAAGGGGATAGGAAACACAGTGTAGACAGTATACAAACCATTGCGCCTATGGAGAGTCCCCACAAGGATAATAAACCAGACATGTGTGTGTGTGTGTGTGTGTGTGTGTGAGTGTGTGTGTGTGTGTGTGTGTGTGTGTGTGTGTGTGTGTGTGTGTGTGTGTGTGTGTGTGAGTGTGTGTGTGTGTGTGTGTGTGTGTGTGTGTGAGTGTGTGAGTGTGTGTGTGTGTGTGTGTGTGTGAGTGTGTGTGTGTGTGTGTGTGTGTGTGTGTGTGTGAGTGTGTGTGTGTGTGTGTGTGTGTGTGAGTGTGTGTGTGTGTGTGTGTGTGTGTGTGTGTGTGTGTGTGTGTGTGTGAGTGTGTGTGTGTGTGTGTGTGTGTGTGTGTGTGTGTGTGTGTGTGAGTGTGTGTGTGTGTGTGTGTGTGTGTGTGTGTGTGAGTGTGTGTGTGTGTGTGTGTGTGTGTGTGAGTGTGTGTGTGTGTGTGTGTGTGTGTGAGTGTGTGTGTGTGTGTGTGTGTGTGTGTGTGAGTGTGTGTGTGTGTGTGTGTGTGTGTGTGTGTGTGTGTGAGTGTGTGTGTGTGTGTGTGTGTGTGTGTGTGAGTGTGTGTGTGTGTGTGTGTGTGTGTGTGTGTGAGTGTGTGTGTGTGTGTGTGTGGTCCTCTCCTCTCTGACTGAAGTTGAGTGTGTGTGATGTTGTCGGTTCTCCTCATCAGTCCGTTTGATTTTCAGAGATGATGATGCTTCAGTTTCCCGTCGCCTTGGTAGCAACAGTCCTCTTTGCATACGATCGGTCTGTTGCCATGGCAGCCGCGATGAGCCGGGAGGAACCGCGGCGACCCCATCGAGAGCCCGTCTGTATCTGTTACCATGGAGCCCAGCGTGAGTGTAGCAGCGTCAAACCTGTTCATATTCAAACACAAACATCACCGACATGCTGATTCACTTTGCCAAGATTCTCACTGTACAAATCTACTCCACACATTTACAGAACAAAGTACTAGAAGTCAAGGATCACAGTCACTGTTGCTCAAATTTTAGTGATTCGGAACAAACTCAAACATTAAATACTACACAATTTGTATCATTTGTGTTATTATCGTTAACTAAAACTATTGAAATGTTTGTGTTCATTGAATTGATTTTTAAGTTGAAATTAAAAATATATATTAAAAATAAAATAAAATAAAAAATACACTAAAATTACTGACTAAATAAAAACTGAACTAAAACTAAAAATAATATTCAAAAAGACAAAACATAACAAGATGACTAAAAGTGGCAACATTCTGAACAAAAATAAGTTGAAATACTAAAATGACAAACTTAAAAAGCTAAATATAAATATATATATATATATATATATATATATATATAAATTGCACACTTACATAAACTTAAGCTACAATTAAAACTGCTAAGTTTTAGCTAATTCAAAATATTAATAAAAGTACACAATAGTGTATAAATAATACTAAAATAACACCATGACCTTTGAAAATGTGTTAATTTTTGTTCATTTTATTTATTATTTTTAAGCTTAAATAATAAGCTTAAATTAGTGTTACTATTGTTAAGCTGAAACTAAAACATATATATATATATATATATATATATATATATTAAAAATAATTTTAAAAATTAAATATTAGATGAGTAACTATTTTAAAAATATTAGGTGAATACATTTAAGTTGCATCACTAAAATTACTAACTAAATAAAATAAATACCAAACTAGAACTGAAGTAATAAATAAAACCTAAACCGTAATATTAAAGATTATCGGCAACGTTGTGAAATATGTTAAAGCTGAATTACTAAAATGAATACAATAAAAGTGAATTAAAGCTAAATAGAAATATTAAAAAACTAATAAAAATAACAAAAATACCTAAACTAAAATTAAAATGAAAACCTGAACTTTTAAAAAATATATAAATAATATATTAATAATAAAACTGAACTTAAACTAAAATAAAAATAATTAAACCCTAATAAGAAGTAGTGAGAAGCACATAAGAAAATGACTACAAATGGTAATGTTCTTAAAGATTTAAAAAACTAATAAAAATGACAAACATACATAACAAAATTAACAAAACTTAAACTAAAATTTAAATAAAAAAGGTGAAAGTTTAAAAAGTTTAATTGAAGAAATTAATAAAAACTATAATCGTTTTTCCATCCTAGCAGCTAGAGAACAACTGGTTAATGACCACTAAGAACTGTGTAACAACACTTCAGCATTTTGGCAATGATTTTAACACGGTCAAACATTGCTTATGTCTTTTAATTGAGTTATGTGTCTCATTTTGCTGTTTATAAACATCAGTCTGCACTTTGTTCTTCCACAGCTGCTCTGCATGGCTTCATTGGTCCTGCTTCATCCTTGTGTTCCTCCAGGGTTTGATCTCTCATTGTTTCTGTTATCTCTCAAACGGCAGCTTCTCTTCTGGGAGCCGCACATGCATTCGTCAGGCCGGCGCCGAATCAAGCGTGAGACGAGCAGAGCCGCATCCGGCACGAAAGGACAAACGATCGTCCGCAATCATCTGCTGCCGTCTGACATTCGGCTTCGACCTGCTGCTGCTGAGGTGAAAGATCTGCCAGAAAACTCACTGTCTGACACTTTACAACCCAAACTCTTTAAAAATGAGGCACTGAACCTTCAGCGGCACAAACCAAATGGAATAATGTAATAAACAGAAATCAGAAGGTTCAGTAGTTGAATGTGTTTCCACAGTCACACGTTTTTTACATAAAACTGCAGAATTGAGCAGATTTAAATATAATTGTAATGGAAGTGATGAACATGAGCTGAAGCTGGAAATAGGGCAGAAGCGGACCTGATTGAGAGCAGGCGGGTTTGTTTGTGAGGTGGGAAGCGGCAGATAAAGTAAATGAGTTTGGCAGCTCACAGAAATTCATCAACACATTTGCATATAAATAGTGGAATCATTTCTAAGAGCTTCAATAATCATCATGGTTGTGTTTCATATCTGCATTCTCGTGTCTCATTATGCAGATTATTTTTGCTGGTTGTGTATTACATCATCACACTGACAATGGCATGAAGTCATCTGGTTGCAGGATTATGCAAATTCTGTTTGCATTGTCTTGAATGAGTTGTCATGGCAACCTGCTGCCACAAACTTGTGTTATTGATTGTAACTCATTTGGAATTGTGTTTTATTAGGTTGACTTGATCTCACTAGCCAAGCCTAGCAACTAGAACCATGACGATAACTTGATAATCATGCTAGTAACATGCTAGCAACATGCTAGTAAGGTGCTAATTGTGTTAAAAACATGCTAGCAACATGTTAATAATATGCTAATCATGCTAGTAATGTATTAATAATGCTAGAAACATGCTAGCACCATGCTAATCATGCTAGTAGTATGTTAATAATGTTAAAAACATGCTACTAACTTGATAGTCATGCTAGAAACATGTTAGTAACATCCTAATCATGCTAACAATATAATCATGAAAAAACATGTTAGCAACAAGATAGTAACTTGCAAGTCATGCTAGAAACATACTAACAACATGCTATTAACATACTAATCATGCTAGCAACATGCTAATCATTCTAGAAACAGACTAACAACATGCTAATAACATGCTAATCATGCTAAAAACATGCTAGTAACTTGTTAGTCATGCCAGAAACATGCTAGCAACATGCTAATTGTGTTAGAAACATGTTAATCATGTTAGAAACATGCTAACAACTTGGAAGTCATGCTAGAAACATACTAACAACATGCTAACAACATGCTAGTAGCTTGCTAATCATGCTAGAAACATGTTAGCAATGTGCTAATAACATGGTAATCATGCTAGAAACATGGTAGTAACTTGTTAGCCATGCCAGAAACAAGCTAGCAACATGCTAATCATGCTAGTAACATGTTAATCATGCTAGAAACAAGCTAAAACATGCTAGTAACTTGCTAGCCATGCCAGAAACGTGTTAATCATGCTAGAAACAGACTAGCAACATGCTAGTAACTTGCTAATCATGCCAGAGACACGCTAGCAACATGTTAATCATGCTAGTAACTTGCTAATCATACTAAAAACATGCTAGTAACATGTTAATCATGCTAGTAACTTGCTAATCATACTAAAAACATGCTAGTAACATGTTAATCATGCTAGTAACATGCTAGCAACATGCTAGTAACTTGCTAATCATGCTAAAAACATGCTAGTAACATGTTAATTGTGCTAGTAACATGCTAGCAACATGCTAATAACATGGTAATCATGCTAGAAACATGGTACTAACTTGTTAAACATACTAGAAAAATTATTGGAAACATGCTAACCACATGCTAATCATGCTAGCAACATACTAATCATCTAATCTGTCTATATAGAGTTTAAAACTTAAAGCTTTTACAGCTGCTTTAAACTTTCAGGCAAGGCTTTGTCTTGACAAACTTTTTTTGTCTAGTTTCTTCTGCAGTGCGAAAGTCTGGTCAGAAGCCTTTTCTGGACACTCATGGTGTTGGTTTTCATAATGCACTGCATTTATCAATGGATTACGAAAGTAACAGATGTTTTAGATGCTTTTAGCACTGAAACAAAAACAAATAAGAAAAAAGGCAAAAAAAGGCAAGAACTAAAAACAGACACAAGTGAGTTAATAGCCATCATTTATTAAGATTAAAAACCTATAAAAAGATTACGGAGAGCAGCTCAGTCTCTGATCAATTTTCTTTTCCTTTTTCCCAGGAGAAACATCTGAGAAGAAAGAGACTTTATCAGAAGTCTCCATTTGCTCTCCATTTGGTGTCATTCCTGTCTAGGAGAAATGATTTTTCTGCACTGAGAGCTGAGTGAAATTTGCATCTACACTACCGTTCAAAAGTTTGGGGTCAGTAAGACTTGTAATAGTCTTTAAAGTAGTCTCTTATGCTCATCAAGGCTGCATTTATTTGATTAAAAATATAGAAAAAAAAAAAAACAGTAATATTGCAAAATGTTATTACAATATAAAATAATGTTTTTTATTTTAACATACTTTAAAATAGAATTTATTCCTGTGATGAAAAGCTGAATTTTTATCAGCTGTTACTCCAGTCTTAAGTGTCACATGATCCTTCAGAAATCATTCTAATATGCGGATTTATTATTAGAATGATCAATGTTGGATAATATCAACAGTTGTGCTGCCAAATATTTTTTGGAACCTGTAATTTTTTTTTTTCAGGATTCTTTCATGAATAACAAGTTTAAAAAGTACAGTGTTTATTCAAAATATAAATATTTTATAACAATGTAAATTATTTATTATTAACTTTTAATAAACTTTTAATTATTAACTTAATACATCCTTGGTGAATAAAAGTATCAATTTCTTAAAAAAAAAACAAAAAAACAATAAAAATGTACTGACCCCAAACTTTTGAACGGTAGTGTATATCTGCTGTGGTTCTCCTGTATGCTGAAGGACAGATGGAGTTTTGGTGGATCAGCAGAATCTCACGCATGATTTACCTGCACAGGTAACACAGTCTGACTGAAACAGCAGGACGAGCAAACACACCTGTGCTCACACAACACCCTGACCTTCATCAGCACATGATGGACATGACAAATTCATTTATAAAAGTACAAATATTATTATTCAAATATTATTCATATTTTGTGGCATCATCAAAATGAGGTATTATTAGGTGTATTTTGCAAATCTTTTGAGGCAAGAGCAAAACATTGTTTAAAAGGCTCTTTCAAAGTAATACTGTGGGACAATTTAAAGAATTTAAAGGATAATTAACTGTGTTTGAGTCTTGAAATTATAGGATGATATGCGTTTGAATCTTGCACTCCTCACCATTTATTTTCAGCTGGAAAACTGAATTGTCACAAAATTCATATTTACGAGTTCAGAAGTCTTAATTCAACTTTGGTTGAAGCAAGATGCCAACGTACCTTTTCTAGATAAGATTCAAAAAATTTTACCTCTGCATCTACAAAATGATGACTAGACAGAATATTCAATCAGAATTGTAAATCTGTATCTGTTTAAATCTTAATGTTTTTAATTAAATTTGCGAAGGTTCTATGAGTTAAATACTTATACAATATATTCCATTGAAACTGTGCAATACTGTAGTATTTTGTAAATACAGCTTAGTAATTTTATTGTAAATGAAAATGAAGTGACATTTTACCTTTATAAAATGCATTATAAAGTATTTGTAATGCATTAATTCTGTCTTATAATGCATTATATGATCTCATGAATAATTGTAACCACAGTTATAATACACCTTTAGAAAGTATAATGCATTAAAACGCATGACAAACAAACCTTCAGATATTATAATGTATTTTAACTTTGGGTTCAGTTATGAAAAGATAAAATGCATTACAACATTCATTAGCATGAATACATTTACAGTGCATTCTACATAATTAAAGACTAAAGTATTTAGTAGTGTCTGGATATTGGCAGAAAAAAAAAGACAAAAGAACTTTCGATCTAAATCAAATGATTCGCGATCCGCGCTCCGAAATAAACCCGATCTGAATAATGATTCGCGAGCCATAATTTCAGATCAACCCTACGTCCCAATGTGCATACTATCCATCCTATCTGCCCTAAATAGTATTGAAAATTACTACTATCACATAGAATTTAGCATGGATAGTATGCACACTGGGACTCTGGCCAAGACTTGCAGCGCGAATCGCGAATCATTCAATTCGCGAGATGATTCTCCGAACCTTCGATCTAAATCAAATGATTCGCGATCCGCGATCCGGAATAATCCCGTTCTGAATAATGACTCGCAAACCATAATTGCAGATCAAGATTTGCAGCGCGAATCGCGAATCATTCAGTTCGCGAAATGATTTTTCGAAGTTATGATCTGAATCAAATGATTCGCGAAAACCAATTTGAAATCCCGATCCGAATAAAAAAATTCGCGATCCAATTGGAGCGCTTCGAAACACTGAAACATTTTACGACGCAATTGTTCTAAGTGATTCGGAGTGTCGTAAAGCTCACCCATCACTATACGTGCTTTTTAAAACCATTACAAGTGAAGTCGAAACTCGAAAATGAACGGCTCTTTTTAACTGTTTTTTGCTAGTGAATCGCTTGAACTGAATGATCGAAGTCACGCGTTTGAATCAATCGGAGCGGTTCCATCGTAAATGACTCACTCAATTGAATCGGTTCATCCGGTTTTCACCTCTTCCACCGTGATTACGCGACACTGTCAGTGCTACTACTGGCTTAGCTCGCTAGTTTAATGACATTAACTGATATTATCGAAACAAGTATGATGTTTACAAATAAAATAACCATATTTCCATTCCAATGAAAACATCCAACACAAATATACGAACAGGTGAGGTAACCGGTTTACTGCTAACTAGTGAAACACTCCATTAATATGACGAGCTGCAGCTCAAAATACATGTTAGTTGGAAACATTGTGCATTATGATAGAGTTTGTAGCTTAATTAGCTATATTTAAAATAGTTTGAGTTGCAGTTCAGTTGTCAATCTTACATTTATCAGTACTGTAATAAACTTTATCATTCAGCTGAACTGTACATGTATGTTTAAAACACTTAGCCTACCTTATATGTTCTTGAAATGTAATAGTTTAAAGCAATGGTTTGACACATTTCAGATGCGGTCAAATGTACATCAACATGTATTTGTTTGATCAAGGAACAATTTAGTATAACTGGATATTAGTAGGGACATGTCATAGCATCTCTACTAAATTCTACACCCTTGGCACCCTATTGGCTGCTGAAGTGCATACTTGATTGTGTGTGTGAAGTGTGTTTATGAGCTGAAGTGAGTCTGCGTTTGCTTACAGATGCTTCAGTTAAGCTGATCGAACTGATTGTGTGTTCAGTGAGAAACGCGCTCACAGATCTGCATGTGAATGTGTTTTCTTGCACTAATGCAGTTGGAATTACTGTAATTATGAGATGCCAGCGCTTGTTTCTTCACGTGCAGATGTCATTTGTTTCTATGGCAAAGCATCTGTGTGCTGGCTCGCTGATAATGACAGTAAAACACTGCATTCGTTCACACTGCAGAACCAATAAACCAGAAAGACTGGCTTTAATAACAAATGTGTGGAAAACATGTTACCTGACGAGCTCCAGCTGTTGAACCTGCAGCAGGTTTCATATTTACATCATGATATAATAAAAGAGAAGAAAAAACAGGCATTTTATTTGAAGAAATGTGTCATTCTATCACTGTCTTACTAATGGATGTGAATGGGTGCCGTCAGAACGAGAGTCCAAACAGCTGATGAAAACATCACAAGTAATCCACAGCACTCCAGTCCATCAGTTAACATCCTGAGAAGACAAAAGCTGAAATAAATCCATCATTAAGTAGTTTTTAACTAAAAATGCTCAAATGCACATTTCAAACATTATTAATTGAATCAAATGTTGTTGTAAATTCTCCATATTTTGTTTGCACGATTATGTTTCCTTTTCAGTTCTTATTCCCTAAATTCAAATTTGAATCAAATCTACTGCACAAACTGTTACTTTTCATTTTAAAACATGATGAGTTCAGCTCTGAATGATGCTCAGGCTGCTGTCTTGAATATGAATGTGATTCCATTCGCTAATATCTCAGATGTTTGTGTGTCAGGATCTGTCCTGAAGCATCACATCGCAGTTCAGATTCGTTTCATCGTCTGCGCGGACGGCAACGTCACCCGCCGAATAAAGAGACGGATCTGATGAAAACCTGCATGAAGGTGTTTCATGATGCGTTATGAAGCGGTTGCCATGGCGACGTGCTCCTCTGAACAGCCAGTGAGCATTCTGAACCAAATCTGAGATGACAGGCTCGATATTTGCTCGTGTTCCTCCGGGCCTGACGGATTTGCGTCTCTATTTGCCCTTCAACACACAGACTCGCACAGACCTGCTGAAACAACTGCATTTCTGAAGATTTAGTGAGTGTGTCATGTTATTTGACCCACTTTCTCACTAAAGATGATGTGGCGTTTGGTGGTCTGGGTGTTTTTTTCACTGTCATATGTTAAATCTTTTTAAATTGTCTACTGTGTTATATTTAATGTACAGTTCTGGAGTTTCTGAGATTTTTACATGTTTTTGAAAGTAGTCTCTTCTGCTTACCAAGGCTGCATTTATTTGATCAAAAATACAGTAAAACTGAAATATTATTACAGTTTAGAACAGCTGTTTTCTGTGTAAATATCTGTTCAAATGTAATTTATTGCTATGATCAAAATTGAATTTTCAGCATCATTACTCCAGTCTTAGTTGTTGTTTTATTCTGTCGTTGAAGCCATGATATACTACTGTTCAAAAGTTTGGGGTAAGTAAGATTTTTTTTAGAAAAATTTAAACTTTTATTAATCAAGGATGCATTAAATTGATCAAAAATGACAGTAAAGGCATTTATAATGCTCCAAATGATTTCTATTTCAAATAAATGCTGTTCTTTTGAACTTTCTATTTATCTGTGAATCCTGAAAAAAAAAAATTATTTACAAATACTGGGCAGCACAACTGCTTTCAACATTGATAATAATCAGAAATGTTAAATAAGGAATTTTTTTTTTTTTAAATTTGTAATATAAATGCATACATTTAAATTAAAATTCAATAATTTTTAATTATTCATATGAAATTTAATGTATCTGAGAGCTGTGCTGGGCCTTTTTAATTTTTATGTAATTTTTACATTTTAATTAAAATTAAATAATTGTTTAGTATGTGTATGAGATTTAAATTAATATAGCATTTCAAGAAAAAATGATTTGAAAATGAATACAGATGTGTTATAATGTAATTGAGGAAATAAAAAATGCTATTTAAATGAAAAAAAAAAGAAAAAATAATTTGTAATTTTAAATATACATTTGTTTATGCAAATGTAAATGTATGCACATTGTAAGCAATTTAGACTATAAATAATGTAAATCTACTTAATATGCATTTTAAATATAAATGAAAATTAATATATCTTTCACTTCAAAATGTTTAAACAGCAAATCAGCATATTAGAATGATTTCTGAAGGATCACTGGAGTAATGATGCTGAAAATTCAGCTGCGCATCACAGAAATAAATTACATTTTAACAGATATTCACATAGAAAACAGCTGTTTTAAATTCTAATAATATTTCACAATTTTACTGTTTTTACTGTGTTTTAAATCAAATAGATGCATCTTTGGTGAGCAGAAGAGACTTCTTTCAAAAACATGAATAAATATTAATCACAGAATTAATATATTTCATTCATGAAAATGTATTTGTATTTCAATTTGTTTTCTAATGTGCATCTGTGGGATTTTTTCTCCTATTTTCTGGTCCAGCAGGTGAAGTGTTTGTTGCTTGTGTAGAATCTCGATCTGAATATCCAAACCTGAAGCAGTCAGCATTAAACAGATCTCTAGCATGCTGTGTATGATCTGTGAGACACTCAGCCTTTTCGTTCATTGTTTCTCATTAGTGATTCAAGCCTCTTATTAAGAGTCTCCAGCACATTTAATAACCTTCAGCCTCTAAAAGCGTCATGGAGTGAATCTGCAAACCTGCGTGACCCAGAACAGCTGCTGTTCATCTCTCTGTGTGTCGTCTGCGTCTCATTCATCCTCCTGCTCTAGTTCTGCTGTTCTGGACGCAGTCAGAGTCTGTCGAGTCTCTAGTCTGACCTCGAGTCTTGCTCATTTGTTCACGGCTCTCCGGGGAATCTGTGGGATTCGTTGAAGCGCCGGCGCCGGAGACCTGTGTGCTCCAGCTATTAAATACAACACTTACTTTACGCTTTGCTCATGAAAACAGGTCTGGCAGGACAGAATATACAATCTCAGTCTCCCAGAATGACAAAGTCACACTATTAATAATGATGTGGATCAGATTCAGCAAACCTCAGAGTGTGTTTTTTCATTCTCAACACTGAGTCACTGAAAAATGACAACATTTAATCAACAATTTGAACATTCTGTTAAGGTTCTCTATATGAAGAGTGTTGGGATTATGCATTACAAGTAACATCAGTTACGTAATCAGATTACTTTTTTTAAGTAACTACACTGTAAAAAACAATTTGTTGAGTCAACTTAAAATAATTTGTAACCTGGCTGCCTTAAAATTGTAAGTTTAGTCAACTCAAAAAAAAAGTTTATTCAACTTGAAATGTTAAATTATACTAAGTGACAACTCAGATATTTGAGTTGAATCAACTTAAAATTTTAAGGCAGCTGGGTTACTTACCCATCTGTTAAGTTTAGCAAACACAAATATCTAAGTTGTTACTTAGTACAACTTAACATTTCAAGTTGAATAAACTTATTTGAGTTGACTCAACTTTAAATTTTAAGACAGCAGAGTAACAAATTATTTTAAGCTGACTCAACTAATTGTGTTTTTTATTTTTTACAGTGTAGTAATGCAGTACTTTTTTTTTTTTTTTTTAATTTACAGATACTTCTTCAAATAAGTAACACCAGTTACTTTTTCCCGTTTATTGATTGACAGGTCTCCTGTCCCTCTGTTGAGAGAAACTGGAAGTAAGATGTTAGTGAAGTTCTAAAATAAAAGTGAACATGAATTAATTAATTAAAAAAAAAAAAAAACTCAGATTCAGTATTCCTCAAAATGAATAAAAACAGTAAAATGCAACTCAGAATATGACGCAAACCTGCAATAATTAAATGTTAAATAACACAAATATACTTTATTAGTATTTAATTCCATTTATTAACCAGTGTCTTTGCTGCTGATCTTCGATGATCCAATTCAACCATACTAATAAGCAAAAATTACTCTAGATAAACATTTCTGCTTCTTTTTTTGATTGCTGAAGTGTGTTGAACTTCTTTTCTCTTTCAGCCTGAGGCTTATTCATTTCACTTTTGGTGTGAAAAGGCTTTTATGTTTGCCAAAATAGAATTTTTATATTAAAAAAAAACAAGCAAGCCCTGCACAGATTTAAAAAGTAATGTAACACATTACTTTCCATAAAAAGTAACTAAGTAATGTAATTAGTTACTTTTTTAGGGAGTAACGCAACATTGTAAAGCATTACTTTTAAAAGTAACTTTCCCCAACACTGATTATGCATAAACGTTTCTCCAGTAACCAGTGTTGAGGAGTAACTAGTTACATGTAACGGAATTACGGAATTTAATTACAAAATAAATGTAATTGTAATTAGTTACAGTTACTGAGAAAAAAATGTGTAATTAAATTGCAGTTACTTTTGAAAATGTTAATGATTACAAAGGGGGTTACATCTGAATTTTTTTCACACACAAACACACAAACAGATTTAATTGACTTCTTTCCAAAATTGCACTGACATGAGTTTAGGACACAGAATAGGACACACCATTGCCTTAGAATTATAAGGTTCTATCTGACATTTTTTGACATATTCTTATTCGGTGACAACTTATTTACATTATGTGATGTTCCTTTTGTAAGCCGTGCACATTTTGGCACTTTTTTTAGAAAACAAAAATGGTTGTATCTACAGAAGTCTATGGAATGCAAAAATTTGAAGCTCAATGTCTCAAAAGTGCTCAGAATGCAGATAGAACCTTAGAATTCTAAGGCGACGACATGCTTATTCCTGACTGTTTTATTTCCTTTTTGGGTTTATGCATATACTTTATTTTTTAAGATTTTTTTTTAAGGCATTGTTAGATGTTTTCGGTCATAACTATGCAATCATTTGATTTCAAAACCAGTATCATAGCTATTAAACTATTTTTTTGTTATGATTTCAAATCTGCATTTAACCTCAGAATGATCTCAAAGTGAATAAGAGGTGTTCAGTCTGAATTTGTGGTGGCTGTGCTTTAAATTAATTTATTACACGGCTCTGTGGAACGCTTGATTCTGATTGGTCAGTCATAACATTCCATTATTCCCCGATAACAACTGGTAAAAGCTAATAACACATTTGGGCAACTTAAGTCGGCGCCATACGCTTGATAGTTTTCCTTGGTGGAAGCTTTGTGTTTGGTTAGCTAATAAAATATTAAAACTCAATATTATGCGTACAATTTTATAATTCTGTCCACTTGCCGCTTGCTAGCAACTGATTTCTCCATGTAAGCTTTATGTTCAGATATTTCAACTCAGATCAGTGTTTCGTGTCGAATTGTTTACTTTTATGGCAAACAGCTGTGTGATAAACGGAATAATGTACATCCAGCCAGTTGTTATTGCAAAATAAAGATGTATATTATCCCTTACTTATACTCTTAATTCAAGTGTGAAGGATTTTGAAAGTTTTGATAGTAATCGTTGTTGAATGCTGTAAGGTTAACTCTGCCTGATAGAGTAACTTGTAATCTGTAACCGATTACATTTCCAAAGTAACCATCCCAACACTGACAGTAACATTGATAAGATGTTCATTCAGAGTAATTTGGTCTTTAATAACGTTTTCCAAAATGTTATTTATACAACATTCATGGAATGTTTAATATATTCTCTGAACATTTTGCCAATGTTCCCATTAAGTTATGGAAATTTTTATTTCTGAATCCTCTCTAAACATTAATTTTACATTTATATTTAATCATTTAGCAGACAAAATGACTTTCAACTTTTTTTTTTCAACATTCAGCTTTGTTTTTTTTTTTTTTTTTAAGATTTAAAAAATGACATTTTGAATGCTCAGGGAAGATTCAGGAATAAAATGTCATCATTTAAACACAAGCAAAACATTATTTTCACATTTTTTAGCTGTGATGTTTTTAAAATATGTTTTAAATGGCAACGACTGGTTTAGGA
>CM070008.1:39456145-39626100 GCA_036247105.1 Cirrhinus mrigala | reverse complement strand
TACTCTGTGATATCAACCGATCCCCCAACGACACGTCAACTTGTGAAAATATTGTCACTCCTGCATAGTTGATAAGCCCCACTGGAGCCCCGTCTGCAATATCTGTACCGTTAGGATTAGTAATTTTGACCCGCAAAAATAACAATGTGTTGTTTAGGTCGATGTAATCCTCTCCGGTCCCAGCAATAAAAAATTCCAAAGGTGCTGTGTCTGAAATGGCCGATAATGGGGGTACCTCTATATAGGCGTTTTTTTCAATAGCAGTTTGTGTCAGAGGTACTGTGAATAGGTCGAGTTCAGATTTAATACATTCTTCCGACATATTGTGTATTAACGCCATGATCTAGAATATTGTTTTGACAGATCTCTTCGACTTAACACGTTTCGCTGTCTCCTTGCGCTTGCGTTTTATGACTGAGCTCTTTTTAGGTGAGCGTTTTCTTTTCTTTTGTGTCTGACCACTCCTCCTCACCCCCGGAGGTCTAGAGGTTCTTTTGCGAGACATCACCATTAGCCCGGACCCCTCTTGAGCGTTATTGTTGTTAAACGAGCGCGTTAGTGTATTGGTAACAACGTCACTTAGTATGTTTTTTGCAGCTGATTTAAGATGCGGCTTCGCGATGTTGAATCCTTGTCTCAGTAATGGGATTGTCATACGAAAAAGCCTGCGCAGCATGCCACCAAATCCCGCCCCGTACATAACTCCGCCCCCTGCATAGCCAGGGAGCCCATTACCTGCTTGGGTTTGGTAATACGTTACGTATCGCTCTGGATCCGTTTTGTAAGTACATGGGTATGGCATTATTTATTTTTAAAAAATCCCCTGTTTCACGGGTCTGAAATGTAGCTTCGCGCACACTTTCCCAAAAGTAAAACGAACGGTATGATTCTGATCGTCTTTTACCTCTATGGATATCTCTGTGATAGAGGCTTTATTGACCGGTACGTAATGTACCTTATCGTATCTAACGTTGACAATCTTATTATTCTCACCGTCTATATGCACACAGCCTAGTAGCGGAACGAACGCATCGCCAACTGATTGGTATTCAATGATATCTGTGTATATATACAAGGTGTAGAAACCTGCGTTTATGTCAGCTTGATACGGTGCATATGTCACCGGCGTGGCTCTCCCACTACCGTAGTCTTTGTTAAGCTGATTTACAGATTCTATAGCCACCCCAGGCTTTAGCCCTAATATGACAGCTAGCTTCCCGTAAAATGTCAGCAACGTCTTCGGTGGGGCCTTTAGAAAGACTCTGTTTTTTATATGATCATACCCAAGCGTCACCCCTGGAGGTAGAGTTGTGTTTATTTCTCTAATCAGAAATAGAACATCATCGTAATAACCAGCCTTCAGCGTGTTACATAGTTTTGGTATACTTCGAGTACCGTTGTTGATTTGAATCTTAATCCCATCACCAACAGCGTAGCGTTCAGAGACTTCTTCCTCATCATCTTTCTGTGTGTTTTGACCGCTTGTAATAATATATGCACCATCTTCCTCTGGAAATGTGTACCACGATATAGGGTATTCAAATTCAACCAAACCAACCTCCCATTGTCCTTTTAGGTTTATAGTTCTCGCCAGCATGGTTCTATAACTGGAAATAGTGTTTTCCGGATAAACAGATAACGATGCATTGCAGGGCAGTGTCAAATAAAAACCACCTTCAGACATGATTGTTTTTAAACGAATGAGTACACATCTATGACTGGTTTCTTTTATGGTATCTGTACATCTACCACATCTTTCTCATCTACCCATGTATTGAATTTTGAAGGCCAGCCGAGCCACTGAACCAAAACCTTTGCTGATCGTCCTTGTCGCTTCCTATCCAAAATTTTTTCTATTTTAAAAGTTTTGTTCTTGCTCACATATATTTTTTGTAATTCCTCCTCATAAAAAACTCCATCAATAACATCTCCATCATAATCACAGAGTCTGTAGACAGGTGGGTCTCGCGGGATACATGTTTTTACCGTGAAAAACTCTTCTGTGTAATTTTTCTCATATCCTTTTGCAAATGGGGTCCTTACTTTAGAGATTCTGACTGTGTCACCAGTCTTATACTTAAAAATAGGGTTGGTACTGTGCGAAACCTTAGACCCATATAGGTTATGTAGCACCGTGGGTACGTTTTCTTTGCAAACATCGATTGGTCTCATCTTGATGCTTCTGTGATAGCTTGCATTGTATCCATCCGTGATGTCCTGAAGTATGTCAATGTATCTTCTAGAGTTTGTAGCTGTTAAATAACGAAACAATTTTGCTTTATAACTACGATGAAAACGCTCAATAATATTCGCTTTAAGCTTGGTGTCTGCTGCAAAATGTGTAATGTTGTACTTTTTTGTTATATTTTGAAATTGTTTGTTAAAAAACTCTTTTCCTTTATCCGTCTGTAATTTCTGTGGTACACGCCCCTCTTTCAATATAGATTCAAAGGCCTTAGCCACCTCTACCCCGCTCTTGTTTTTTAACACTCGTACCCATGCATATTTACTGAACACATCTATGCATGTCAACAGAAAATGGTTGTTGTCATTTTCCTTAGCATATGCTGACATGTCTACTAGATCTGCTTGGAACTGCATGTCGATACCATAGACAAAAACTCTGTTCCTTTTGTATTTTAGGGGTGCTGTCCTGTGTAGTGTGTAAGCATCCTCCCCAGCTAGCCAGTCTGAAATCTGTTTATCAGTTAACCGAATACCTGTTTCCTTTAAAACGGCATCTTTTAATCGTTTTTTACCCCCTAAAGAACCTGGGTTAGAAAGGGTATAGTAAATCTTTTTCAGTATCTCTTCGGACATGTCACTTCAGAGGTTACAAAAGAATAACGCATAAGTGTTTAAGTGTATTGGTTTTTATTTATCAAAAGTAACTCAAAATAATCCAACATTTTCAAACATCATCAATGTACTGAAGAAACTTTACACACATTACAACATTTTTCTCAATCATGTAGTCAACCAGTGTATCAATAATCTCACATACAATTGTCTGGTCATTTGTTGAAACCAACACTACACATAGATCTGTTACATATGTACACAGACACAAAATGTCAGCAATTCTAATCCTACTACCACATTCAGTCATTAGGTCTAGTATTTTCTTGATGGTCACAGAAAATGGGTCACCCGCATTAATACACATACGCATCACATCGTTCCAATCATTTGACATAGCTCTTACAATCGCCATTTGTTTTTTGAGGTTTGTAAAACGTTTGGCATCAACACCACATCCGTTTACTGGTAAGGATACATCAGGATTGTCGTTAATGATCATGTACAACAAGTTGATCATTTCACATCTAATATTTTGTTTAAACATAGTTTTTGTCAGGGCGTTAACACAACATGTATTCCCCATGGCACTGTTATAGTTATGCCGTTTGTGGACCACCCTTCCAACTGTCCACAGCGTCATAGACAATCTGTTCGCTGTTCACATCCACAAGTTTTTCTCTGACCTGGCGAAGCTTCTCCACAATGTAGACTTCGTCACGTAATTCACACAAAATAGCATCCACCGAACCCTGAATCCTCTGTGGATTAACCCTTAAACCGAATGGGTTCAGTGCTCGAGCTATAATGTGCTTTAGCTCTGGCTTTATCAGATTACGTGACAACTCCTCGAAGTATGCGTCAAAGAAATAAGCGTTGGGTTCAAACAAACATGAGTGTCTAAGTTGACTGGGGTGATCCACCTCACAACCCATACAAAGTTCTTTCAGCTTTTTGTTGATAAGGTGTTCCAGTATGACCACGACGGTTGCTTTTATAATTTTAAAACCGTCAGAATGGATACATCCGTCTGTGTCATCAATTCCAGCACAGGCCGCAGCACCCGCTATCGCTCCGGCGCTGCCGTACGGCGTTGTGAGAAAGGTAAGGTTGTGATAACCCAGTTCCATGCAGAATTTGTCCAACCAACCGTTGTCATTAGTTTGTGGGAGGGTCTCCATAGGTACGGCATTGTCATCAGGCATCGCTGGTAGGGTTTCTGAGGTATTGCTGTAGCAGCAGGTCGATGATGGATCTTGAGACATGATAGAGTTGAATGTTGTGAGCATCCCATTCTTTAGGTATTTTAATGTCTGTAGTATGTGGGTGGAGATAAGAGATGGTCTGGGGTGTCGGGAATAATTTCACCTTTACAGAGTTGTAGCGATCATACATGTCACACCATCTGAACATCTTGTCAATACATGTAAAAACGTCATCGATTATATGGATATCTTTCCACTGAAACAAAAACCTCATGTCATAGTGCATGTAGTGTTCAGATTCAGGAATAGGCCACATGCGCTCGTTGATCTTTGTGTTGTCGTTGCAGTAAAAAATGTAAACACAATCATCTGGTAATTTTTTACTGTGATCCCCAACCACACGAAATCTTTTGCCTGGAATTATGCTGTCCCACTCTGCAATGTATAATGGATCATCACCACAATCATTCAGATCTCTCCAAACATTGTTGTAGAATAACCACCAGTCTTTGGCCGGGAAAATCAGACAGGGTTCCTGCGATGTAAAATCATCTTCTATATCCACAGCGTAGAGTTTCACGATCCGCATCACTTTGTCAAACACATATCGCCCCATACGGTTACCAGACATTGAGAAATCACGAGACACCTTGTTCATATCTTCATGGAGAAACTTTGTTAAGCTAACTCCTTGTTTTTTCCTCGGTGCAAAAGTCAGGTCCTTTCTCATTTCAACAGGTCCTCTTGTCGGAGAAATACACATCACTCTTCTAGCGGTTTTAGGAGTTTTTGGGGCAGCAGCAGCCATTGCAACAGGAGAGCACAGAACGTCTTCTATGTTTAATTACTATATTCTAAAACCGTATTTAAAACCTTTCAGGGCTGTAGGTGGGTCTTAGGTGCTAGCAAAAGATCTGGAAGAAGCAACGCCATAAAACACCAGGGAAGCGGATGCGATAAAACATCATAAAACCACTCATAAATCCAATTAAAGTCAAATCTAACATCTGTTTTGATCTTTTGATTTACACAAACACTGTCATGTCACTCAGAGCTGAGAGGACCCTGGTGACGTGACAGTCAGAGTGACAGAGAGGTCATAGACACATAAATTCACTCATAAATCTAATCATGTACACATTAGACATATGTCTACCTATCCATCTAGGATGACACGAGTCAAAAATATGGTCATAAATCAGATCATAAATCATAAAACCTACGTTACGTGTATGTTAGAACTACTAACGCGGACTGAGCGAGTCCTTTACGGCCATGCAGGATGAACTACAAAGTCACCTTGCCAGCCAGCAAATCAAATTTGTCTACAAGTCAAGTCAAGTCACCTTTATTTATATACCGCCTTTAACAATACAGAATTGTGACAAGGCGGCTGTACAGTATTAGATAGGAAACAGTACATCAACAATGCCAAAGGCAACAGTAAACACTCACATTTTAGGTAAAGGTAGTTAATCAAAAACAATAAAATAAAATGCAATATTGTGTTGAGAGAAAGTGTCCCCAACTAAGCAAGCCAGAGGCGACAGCGGCAAGGAACCAAAACTCCATCGGTGACAAATGGAGAAAAAAACCTTGGGAGAAACCAGGCTCAGTCGGGGGGCCAGTTCTCCTCTGGCCAAAGGTCCCGTGGTCTTGTGCCGACAGCCGTCTAGGTGACGAGGTCTTCACTGTGGATCCGTCTCTGGGGCTCATCTAGTTGATGTGGACTCCGATGACATTCAGGGCTGTAGAGGTCGTCACTAGGTGCTGATCCACCATCTGGGCTGGGTTCGGACTGGATCCGGGGGACTGCAGTGACCATCTGATCTGGATACGGACTGGATCTGGTGGTTAATGTGACCTCGGGATAAGAGAGAAACAGACTAATATTAGCGTAGATGCCATTCTTCTGACGATGCACTGAGTACATCGGGTGTTATGGGAAGTGTTCCCGGTTCCGGTTGACCTAATTAATGCAGCCTAACAATCCTTTAACGGATTTGAATTATAAGAATATGTTGATGTGTTATGTGTAAGCAAGGTTAAAGAGATGGGTCTTTAATCTAGATTTAAACTGACAGAGTGTGTCTGCGTCCCGAACATTGTAGGGTAGATTGTTCCAGAGTTTGGGCGCTAGATAAGAAAATGATCTCCCGCCCGCGGTTGATTTTGATATTCTAGGTATTATCAAATTGCCAGAGTTTTGAGAACGCAGCGGACGTGAGGGACTATAATGTGATAGGAGCTCGCTCAGGTACTGAGGAGCTAAAGGGCTTTGTAAGTAATTAGCAAGATTTTAAAATCTATACGATGTTTAATAGGGAGCCAGTGCAGTGTAGACAGAACCGGGCTAATATGATCATACTTTTTGGTTCTAGTAAGAACTCTAGCTGCTGCATTTTGGACCAGCTGGAGTTTGTTTATTAAGCGAGCAGAACAACCACCCAATAAAGCATTACAATAATCTAACCGTGAGGTCATAAATGCATGAATTAATGTTTCAGCATTTGACATTGATAGCATAGGTCGTAGTTTAGATATATTTTTGAGATGGAAAAATGCAGTTTTGCAAATACTAGAGATGTGGTTTTCAAAGGAAAGATTACCATCAAATAGCACACCTAGGTTCCTAACTGATGACGAAGAATTGACAGAGCAGCCATCCAGTATTAGACAGTGTTGTAGGTTATTACACGCTGAGGTTTTAGGCCCAATAATTAACACCTCTGTTTTTTCAGAATTTAGCAGTAAGAAATTACTTGTCATCCAATTTTTTAACTCAACTACACAATCCATTAGTTTTTCAAATTGGTACGTTTCGCCGGGCCGCGAAGAAATATAGAGCTGGGTATCATCAGCGTAGCAGTGAAAGCTAACACCATATTTCCTGATGATATCACCCAGGGGTAACATGTAAAGCGTAAAGAGTAATGGCCCTAGTACTGAGCCTTGCGGTACTCCATACTGCACTTGTGATCGATATGATACCTTTTCATTTACTACCACGAATTGATGGCGGTCAGATAGGTACGATTTGAACCATGCCAATGCACTACCACTAATGCCAACATAATTCTCAAGTCTATTCAAGAGAATGTTGTGGTCAACAGTATCAAACGCAGCACTAAGATCCAGTAGCACTAACAGAGAGATACAACCACGATCAGATGACAAGAGTAGATCATTTGTAACTCTAATAAGAGCAGTCTCAGTACTATGGTATGGTCTAAAACCTGACTGAAAATCCTCACAGATATCATATTTCTGTAGGAAGGAAGATAATTGTGAGGATACAACCTTTTCTAATATCTTTGATAGAAATGGGAGATTCGAGATAGGTCTGTAATTAGTCAATTCGTTGGGGTCAAGTTGTGGTTTTTTAATTAGAGGCTTAATAGCAGCCAGTTTGAAGGTTTTGGGGACATATCCTAATGACAGTGATGAATTAATAATATTTAGCAGAGGATCTATGAGATCTGGAAGCAAGTCTTTTAGTAGCCTAGATGGAATAGGGTCTAGCATACAAGTTGTTGGTTTAGATGATTTAACAAGTTTATACAATTCTTCCTGACCTATAGTAGAGAATGAGTGGAATTGTTCCCCAGGAAATCTATAGCGCACTATCTGATGCGACACTGTAATTGACGGCTGCATGGTGACAATTTTGTCTCTAATTGTATCGATCTTAGAAGTAAAGTAGTTCATGAAGTCATTACTGCTATGCTGATGGGCACAGTCAGTGCCTGTTGGTTCTTTATTTTTTGTTAACTTAGCCACTGTATTGAATAAATACCTAGGGTTATGTTTGTTTTCTTCTAAAAGAGTCGAAAAGTAATCAGATCTGGCCGATTTTAACGCTTTTCTGTACGATAGGGTACATTCCCGCCAAGCAGTACGAAAAACCTCTAATTTTGTTTTCCTCCAGCTGCGCTCCATTTTCCGGGCTGCTCTCTTTAGGGCGCGAGTGTGCTCGTTATACCACGGGGTCGGACAGTTTTCCTTAATCTTCCTTAGGCGCAGAGGAGCGACCGTATCTAGAGTCCTGGAAAAGAGAGAGTCAATAGTTTCTGTTACATCATCAAGTTTTTCTGAGCTATTGGACATGCTGAGGAATTCAGATAAATCAGGAAGATTACTTAGAAAGCAATCTTTTGTAGTAGAAGTGATGGTTCTACCATACTTGTAATAAGGAGTTGAATTTACAGTTTTAGTTATCTGGAGTATACACGAGACTAGATAATGATCAGAGATATCATCACTTTGCTGCAGAATCTCAACGGCATTGACATCAATTCCATGTGACAGTATTAAGTCTAGAGTATGATTTCGACAATGAGTGGGACCTGACACGTGTTGTCTAACTCCAATAGAATTTAGAATGTCTGTAAATGCAGCTGCCAGTGCATCATTTTCAATATCAACATGGATGTTAAAGTCACCTACTATTAAGACCTTATCTGTAGCCAACACCAGCTCAGATATAAAATCAGCGAATTCTTTAAGAAAATCTGTATGGTGCCCTGGTGGCCTGTATACAGTAGCAAGTACAAACGTCATGGGGGATTTATCATTAACACTTGTTTCTCTGGATAATGTTATATGAAGCACCATTACTTCAAACGAGTTATACATGAAATCCGCTCTCTGTGAAACACTAAAAATATTGCTATAAATTGTAGAAACACCTCCCCCTTTACCTTTTAGACGTGGCTCATGTTTATAACAGTAATCATGAGGGGTAGACTCGTTTAAGATAATGTAATCTTCTGATTTTAGCCAGGTTTCTGTCAAACATAGCACATCTAGGTTATGATCAATGATCATATCATTTACAAAAAGCGCTTTTGTGGAAAGGGACCTGATATTCAAAAGGCCGAGTTTTATCATTTGTTTCTCTGTATTATGTAAATTTTTAATTTGTTGAACGTTGATTAGATTGTTACTCTTAAATTGGTTTGGACGTCTTTTGTATTGTCTAGCTCGGGGAACAGACACAGTCTCTATAGCATGATATCTAGGTGTAAGGGTCTCTATGTGCTGAGAATTAACTGATTTTGGTGACGTGAGGCGGCTAGCAGACGGTCGGATTAGCCAGTCTGTCTGCTTCCTGACCTGGGCCCCAGTTAGTCAAGTGCAAACTCTAAGACTATATGCCATATTACTAGAGAGAAGAGCAGCACCACCCCTGGAGGGATGAAGACCATCTCTTTTCAACAGGTCAGGTCTGCCCCAAAAACTTGTCCAATTGTCTATGAAACCTATGTTATTCTGCGGGCACCACTTAGACATCCAGCCATTTAGTGACGACAGTCTGCTATGTATCTCGTCACCACGATACGCAGGGAGGGGGCCAGAGCAAATTACAGTGTCTGACATCGTACTTGCAAGTTCACACACCTCTTTAACATTATTTTTAGTGATCTCCGACTGGCGAAGTCGAACATCATTTGTGCCGACGTGAATAACGATCTTACTGAATTTACGTTTAGCATTAGCCAGCACTTTTAAATTTGCCAAGATGTCAGGCGCTCTGGCTCCCGGTAAACATTGGACTATGGTGGCTGGTGTCTCTATTTTCACGTTCCGTACAATAGAATCGCCAATAACTAGAGCACTTTCATCAGGTTTCTCAGTGGGTGCGTCACTGAGTGGGGAGAACCTGTTTGATGTTCTGATCGGAACGGAAGAGCGGTGTTTTGACCCGCGACTATGCCGTCTCACAGTCACCCAGTTGCCCTGCTGCAAAGGCGAAGTTACCGGAACCGAACAATGTACGGGACTTCCTAAGCTAGTCGCATCCAAAGCCGTATCTAATGCCCTTGCATTCTTACTATCCTCGATTAAAGTTTGGATGCGTGTCTCTAGTTCTGAAATCTTCTCTGTCAGCCTAACTATTTCCCTGCATTTATCACATGTGAATCCCTCGCTGCCGACAGAGATTGATAAACTATACATATGACAGGTGATGCAGGTTACCAGGAAAGGAGAAGAAGCCATTACTCACCGTAGTTGTAGAACGATTTCAACTCACCACTGTTGTCTGATGAAACTTGTGTAGAAAAAGGCGTAGAGAAAAAGTAAAAGTGAATGGCAAGCTAACCGGCTAACACACTACAAACACGCTGCACTCGCGGTTGTAGAATAAAAACGAGCGATCAACGAGAGCGAGGAAAAAAGGAAAGCGGTAGTAGACCTGAATAGAGACGTGAGTGGGAACGCAAATGGCAGGCTAACCGGCAAACGGAATGCTAACGCACAGCGCGGCGTTGCACTCGCGGTTATAGATTAAAAGCGAGCGATCGGATTAGTTTGATGGATAATAACAGAAATCTGGTGGGGAAAAAGCTATATTTTATCACTTTAAACAACAGAAAGTAATAGTAAAATAGAGATTTCCTCAGAAGAATAAAACGCTAGGGAGCCACAAACGCACACCACTCTGCAACACGAGACCGGAACCGGAACTCCGTACAACCCACCAGGTGCACCTCACTTCGCCGGTTGCTGGGAGAGGGAAATCCGCTCAATCAAAGCAGCCCTCAAAGTGACCATTGGGGCCCAGACTGTCACAAAGGAAGTACTAAGAACAGTCTTGGTTGAAGTTGAAGGGGTCCTCAACTCAAAGCCGCTTGGGTATACCTCCTCGGATGTAGCCGACCTTGACCCGATCACCCCGTTCTGCTTCCTGATTGGGCGTCGAGATGCATCCTTACCTCAGGTTGTCTACCAAAATTCAGAGATCCTGAGTCGCAGACACTGGCGCCACAGTCAACTGCTTGCAGATCATTTCTGGAGACACTTCCTTAAGTATTACCTACCCAACCTCCAAGCCCACCAGAAATGGAGAACTGACAAGAGGACACTAGAGATTGGTGATGTGGTTATGATCGTCGATCCTCAACTTCCTCATGCCCTTTGGCCAGTGGGGAAGGTGACTCAAGTTTTCCCAGGCTCAGATGGAAGAATTCGGACAGCCAGTGTTGATGTAAAAGGGAGGACTTATACAAGAGTTGTGGCGCGACTCATTCAACTCCCAGTTCTGCCTGAGGATGATTGATGAATAGGATGGCGACCTTTTATAGATGAGCGAATTCAGTGCCTAAATTCGGGGGCGGCTGCACAAAAGGCCCGGATATTCTTGAATGTCCCGGATAATTCCGACCAACCAGTCAGCGTGTTTGATGTTACATTGCATCCTCAGCTTGAGCGGAAGACGAGGTAGAAGCGCAGAAGCAGCTGCGTCACGCGAGTGAGAGTAGAACGTCCACCAACTTCGGTCTAACTTATGCATCCATGCTGGATCCCTATTAAGTTCTAGTTTATGTCGAGTGTGCGTGCATGTGAAAGAAGTGAGTATTGACTATACCTTTTCTGTTGTGATTGAGAAAACGTCTGTTTGTTTCCCAGTTCATAAGAGCATTTGATTAGCAACATCCTGACTGTATTAATCTTCCTATTCAATGCATATCTGAGTGTTCCGATGATCTGCTTTAATAGGAGATATATATATATATATATTGCTTGTCATGTTAATGCAGTATGTACACATTATTCGAAGATGATTATTATCACGCAATGATCAGCCATTTGTCACATGCTTATGGTCTCTAATACAGGTTCTGTGGCATTCCTCTTCTAGTAGCGCCCTCTTGTGGACATTTAAAGAATTAACACAGAGCTGTTCAGAATGTTTATTAATGTCATTACTGTGTTCATTTGATTACGGTTTAATTATTTAAGTGAATGTTTATATTGATGTAATACCTTTATGTATGTATATATCAGTAAGTTTATTTCTCTTGTTCAATTCTTACAGAACCACACATGTATCCTCCAAGTTCTTCAGTAAACTAAAAAGGAATCTAGACATTGCGTGGCGCGTCTTCAATTAAGAGTCATCTCATTCAGTCCTTACCGACTGCCTGCTGCGCTTCACACTAATCCAAATAGTGCCATCCGAACCCCCTATTTTTCAGAAACTACAGTAATTATCAAAGTGGGAAGTGATGCCCTCTGGGGGCATTTGGTCAGGGTTGTTTTTACACCACAGACAAGGTTTGAGAGGAAAAAAACATTATGAAAAATATAATTACAGGTGCTGGTCATATAATTAGAATATCTTCAAAAAGTTGATTTATTTCACTAATTCCATTCAAGAAGTGAAACTTGTATAATTTATACATTCATTCCACACAGACTGATATATTTCAAGTGTTTATTTCTTTTAATTTTTGATGATTATCACTGACAACTAATGAAAACCCCAAATTCAGTATCTCAGAAAATTAGAATGTTGTGAAAAGGTTCAGTATTGAAAACACCTGGTGCCACACTCTAATCAGCTAATTAACTCAAAACACCTGCAAAGGCCTTTAAATGGTCTCTTAGTCTAGTTCTGTAGGTTACACAATCATGAAGAAGACCGCTGATTTGATAGTTGTCCAAAAGACGACCACTGACACCTTGCACAAGGAGGGCAAGACACAAAAGGTCATTGCAAAAGAGGCTGGCTGTTCACAGAGCTCTGTGTCCAAGCACATTAATAGAGAGGCGAAGGGAAGGAAAAGATGTGGTAGAAAAAAAGTGTACAAGCAATAGGGATAACCTCACCCTGGAGAGAACTGTGAAACAAAACCCATTCAAAAATGTGGGGGAGATTCACAAAGAGTGGACTGCAGCTGGAGTCAGTGCTTCAAGAACCACTACGCACAGACGTACGCAAGACATGGCTTTCAGCTGTCGCATTCCTTGTGTCAAGCCACTCTTGAACAACAGACGGCGTCAGAAGGCGCTGGGCAAGACTGGACTGCTGCTGAGTGGTCCAAAGTTATGTTCTCTGATGAAAGTAAATTTTGCATTTCCTTTGGAAATCAGGGTCCCAGAGTCTGGAGGAAGAGAGGAGAGGCACAGAATCCACGTTGCTTGCGGTCCAGTGTAAAATTTCCACGGTCAGTGATGGTTTGGGGTTCCATGTCATCTGCTGGTGTTGGTCCACTGTGTTTTCTGAGGTCCAAGGTCAACGCAGCTGTATACCAGGACGTTTTAGAGCACTTTGTGCTTCCTGCTGCTGACCAACTTTATGGAGATGCAGATTTCATTTTCCAACAGGACTTGGCACCTGCACACAGTGCCAAAGCTACCAGTACCTGGTTTAAGGACCATGGTATCCCTGTTCTTAATTGGCCAGCAAACTTGCCTGACCTTAACCCCATAGAAAATCTATGGGGTATTGTGAAGAGGAAGATGCGATATGCCAGACCCAACAATGCAGAAGAGCTGAAGGCCACTATCAGAGCAACCTGGGCTCTCATAACACCTGAGCAGTGCCACAGACTGATCGACTCCATGCCACGCCGCATTGCTGCAGTAATTCAGGCAAAAGGAGCCCCAGCTAAGTATTGAGTGCTGTACATGCTCATACTTTTCATGCTCATACTTTTCAGTTGGCCAAGATTTCTAAAAATCCTTTCTTTGTATTGGTCTTAAGTAATATTCTGATTTTCTGAGATACTGAATTTGGGGTTTTCATTAATTGTCAGTTATAGTCATCAAAATTAAAAGAAATAAACACTTGAAATATATCAGTCTGTGTGGAAGGAATGTATACATTATACAAGTTTCACTTCTTGAATGGAATTAGTGAAATAAATCTTCAACTTTTTGAAGATATTCTAATTATATGACCAGCACCTGTATTATAGACCAAATACATGTAAAATACATTAACAAATGTAATTTTGGGGAACACACTTAAGTTGAAATTAAAATCAATTATTTTACATGTGCTTTAGTATATTGATAAATATATCAAAATAAGTGTACTTATTTAAAACACAATAAAATCATAATTATGCCAAGTGTATAAGTAATACTTAGTTAGGGATTATTATAAAGTGCATTTTTAAAAAGTGCACGTGTTTTAAGTACACTTAAGTGGCCTTTAATTTAAATTATATTATCTGCAAGTGCATTTTTTAAAAAGTATATTTTTAAGATTTGAAGTACACAAAAAGTACATTTTTAATACAATTAAGCACACTTCTTTTTCACAAGGGAAGACACACCAGTTTGCAATATCAAGCAGCAAAACAAGCTTTTCGTGCAGCTAAAAGTAACTGGAAGTGGATGAGAGTAAATGGGGACAATTTTTTATTTTTTTTTAACATATTACTTTTTTTTTATCATATTACACTGATTGCTTGAGAATCTCAAATTGAGAGCACTTATTCTTAATTATAAAAAGAAAGCTTATAGTCCACTGAAGGCAAGCAGAGTTGACCTCATGCAGTAGAAATATAAAAAAGTAGGAAGCATTCCAAGGTAGGAAGGCATCAAGGCACGTCAGGATCCAATGTCACCTTCATTTCTGTCTCCTGAGATGTTCATCTGACCGGTTTTTGAAGATTTTTGTTGCCTTTATCCAACAATCCAACAATAAAGATCTGAAAGTTGTGGTTGGTGTTGAGTTTGTGTGTAAATGTATGTTTCTGACCAACTTTTGATGGTAGCCTATTTCTAACAAGAAATTACCTCTTCTAAAATATTTGATTTTTATATCTGATATCATTTCATTATGTTTAAATTATGTGCAAATATTCCCAAACACTAACAGTGCGATATATATGTGAGATACGCGATTGTTGTCATATTTGTTAAAAAATAAATAAATAAATAAAATACATGTTTGTATTAAAGTAAAAACGGATGATAAATAGGACGTTCATATCTTGCTCAGTGCAACTGCGCCACCTGGCACTCACAACTTGAATTTTTGTTGTTGTTTTTGTTTTTTTTGCAGGACATAAAGTCTTTTTGTAATTTTTTTTCTTTTTTTAGGCAGCCTCAATTGCTTGCTTTGAAAAACAAAAGCAAATTTTTGTACGTTTTCGTACAGCTGTAAACCTATTTTTCGTGCAATTTACGCGGTCATGTGACTCATTGATTAATGACGTATTTACGTATGATAGCTGCTTTGATTCTCAACTGTTGACGTTTTTTTTGCTGGTTATTTTTTTCGCTTCACGATTAACATTTTCTAAATATTTGCTGTCATCGCGTGATTATGTCCACAGATGTTTTGGAAGCCTCAGTAAGTATATATATTTTTTTCTTCATTAATAGAGACGCGTTCACTTTGAAGTGTTATCGCGTTTGTTTTGTGTTTTAATTGTTTTTAATACTACTTTGCATCCTAGTCAAGACTTTCTAGTAACATTTCCTCTGCAAATGTTAGTTTATTTAATGATCAAAATTGCCGGTGCCATTGGAAATGAACATGTGGGATTACAAAAGAGAGCACATTTATATTTTTTTATACGTACACATAACTTACTCTAAAACTGACAAACCACCCTGTCATTATGTAATGAAGAGAGAAGCTACTAAAAGTTTGAGGATTTTGTTCTGGAGTATTTTTAATGAATATCAATTCAGTTTAAAAATTACAGTTTCTGTTGACGAATACAATGCTTTGTTTCTGGTAGTTGTTTTACTGCTGAAATGCTGCTGACAGGCCATTAAAAACAGCCAAATGCATGTAATTGTTTTGTTTTGTTTTTAAATGAAGCTATGTTTTAAACTGGCTATTGAGGTCAATATCTTAAGGTGTGTTTGCAGAAATTAAACCCAAACTGAAAATCATTCACTGGAATGACTGCAAGAATTAATATGGAAATTACTTTGATCATCATAAATTGATCCTAAATGACAATGTAAAGACTCTGTGATGTAAAGTTCATCAGTAACCCATCTGTCCTGCAGGTGATGCTGGAGGCCTTACGGGTGACGGAGCTTCGTCTTCTGCTCTCTAAGATGGGCAAGAGTAAAAGTGGCCTGAAAAAGGATCTTATGAAGAGAGTCACGGATCTCCTGCACAATGAATGCAGTCCCGAGCTGCTGTCAGCTGTCCGAGAGCTGCACAAATTCCGGCAGGTTTCCAAAGACGCCCGCAGGAGCTCAAAGCCCAGTCCTGTAGAAATCATCTCCATGCCAGCATGTGTCTCGCCTGAGAAACCCCAGTCACCCATATCAATCTGTACAGAACCACAGATGATCAAACTGCCCTTCTACCAGACGCTGGACACCATTCTGCCACCTACACCTCTGGGTAAAAAGTTTTTAATCATGCATTCAGTTTTTATGTCATATTAATTGAGACACTAAATTTAATAATTTTACTAATGCATAAATGCATTTCTCACACATCATGATTATGTAGATGCACTGCAATAAGGTGACAAAAAAAGCTAAAAATATACCCTTTCCCTTATTCAGATCAATTTGAAGCTATGTTGAAAGTGTGTATGTACATTCATGATCACATGTTTCCAGTGCCCATGTTTGGAGGAGCCATGCAGAACTCAGATTTCCTGTTTCATCTCAGTGCAAGTCAACAAGCTCAGATCCAGAACAGCAAGTGAGTTTCTGTCACTCCTTATTTTTCATCAAAGCCATAATGAACAGTGTTATTAGTTGTTTGAGTGATGTTGATAATACATATACTCGCAATATAACTTCTCCATTTCCCGCAGGATTTTAAATGCATGCTAAACAATCTTTTGCAACATATCTTTAAATACATTTCTTTTAATTTCAGTAACCTTACAAATGTGCATTTTATTATTATTTTTCTAAAAGAGTGACATGCATGCAATGCAAATTTAAACAGAAAATTGAACCAAATGTGCATTTTAAACCAGGGTTATTATGGTTAACTATAACTAAAACCATGATTTATTTATTTATTTTTTTATTTTTTTTTTTTTTTAATTCTTGGAATAAAATAAATGTTGACTCAAATAAATATATATATATATATATAAAAAAACTATGCCAAACCCTAAACTTATTTTATTTCGGCTAGCAACATTTCTCATTTTTATTTAGTTTAACTTGATGTACTGAAATAGCTAAAACTAAACCTGAAATAAAAAAAGACAAAATGACAAAAATGCAACTAAATTAATACAACTTAAATTATTATTCTAAAATTATTAAAAACAAACATTGAAAATATCAAAAAACAAATTCACAAAACTATAATTCTGTTTTAAACATGGGTTTCATAATTATTCACACCACAGTTCATGGTTCTGAAATTCTTAACTTCAGTAAGTGAATCATCTGAGCCGATTCAGTTAGGAAGCGAGTTGAATCACCAATTCAGTTCATAATTCAAACTCCTGTGTTTGATTCACTGATTCACCACTCATTCAGACATGAATAAATGCAGTGTCCTGAGAGTAAGTGTTTGATTTCAGCTTGAGTTATGACATTTATAACTTTAAATTGAATTAATGAACTCCTCCTTGTTCCTTCCTTCCATCAGGACGTCTCAGTCCGGTCTGGCATCTGTTCAAGTAGTGCTCAGGTGAAATTTTACTGTGAATGTTTGTGTGCATGCTGGAGAAAAAAATCACACATGATTTGGGCCACATTTATTCTAAAAAATTATGTTTATAAAAAAATGTGTTTTTAGGATTTGCTACAGTGAGAGCATTGGTGTTGAAGAAGATCAGTTTCCACCGAACATCTGCGTTTCAGTTAATCACGCTGACTGTCCCATACAGGTAATGAATGACAGCGAAACTTTACTCATGTATAAAATGCTTGACATCAGAAGTCATCGTTAACATCAAACCTACTTTTGTCTTTAGTAATGTTCTCAAAACGTTAGCATAAAAACATTGTATATACACTACCACTCAAAAGTTTGAGATCAGTAAGACTTGTAATGTGTTTTAAAGAAGTCTCTTATGCTCATCAAGACTGTATTTATTTGATCAAAAATACAGAAAAAAACAATAATACTGCAAAATGTTATTACAATTTAAAATAATGTTTTTTTTTTATTTTAATATACTTTAAAATATAATTTATTCCTGTGATGCAAAGCTGAATTTTCATCAGCTGTTACTCCAGTCTTAAGTGTCACATGATCCTTCAGAAATCATTCTAATATGCTGATTTATTATCAGTGCTGGAAACAATATTTTTTGAGTCCAGTGATACTTTTTTCATGATAATTTGATGAATAAAAGGTTAAAAAGAACAACATTTATTTAAAATAGAATTTTTTTCTAACAATATACACTACTGTTCAAAAGTTTGCGGTTAGAATATTTTTATTCTTTCTTTGTTTGAAAGAAATTAATACTTTTAATCACCAAGGATGTGTTAGATTAATAAAATTTTCTGTATTTTTGATTAAGTAAATGCAGTCTTAATGAGCATAAGAGGCTTCTTCTTCTTCAAAAAAAAATTACAAGTCTTACTGATCCCAAACTTTTGAGTGATAGTTAGTGATGGCGAAGTGAAGCATTCTGAACCAGCAAAGCTTTCAGCACAACTGTATTGGAAAAAGGTTCACTATTCAAAGCATCAGGTTCATGTTGTGGCCATCTAGTGGTCATAGAAATGAATAACACCTTCCAAAGTGCTGTGTTCCATTACAGCCGCTGATTTCACATCTAAATGATTCTTTGTTTTACTTTATTGTATATAAATAATGGTCATTGTCAAAGTCATTCATTTGTGTCAGTGTACTAGCACTAAAATAAGTAAAATAAATAAAATATAAATTCATAAATTAAATCTATGATGTGTTTATTTTAACTCTGTCTCACTCCTTGGACTGTTACTTCATTGGCAAAGCTTTTGAGCTCAATATATGCTTAACGTGCTTTTCTCACAACGAATCAAGCTCCGATACAGTGCTTTAATGTGAAATGTGTCTTTCTCTTGATACAAGCTTTGGAACTTCCATGTGGAACGTAACATCACTAGCGCTAGTGTACATCGTTCATAGAGCTTTTTCTGAAATGTTTTAGTTGGATGTTATCTAACATTTTTTATATGTTACTGCTTCTCTCAGAATGTTCAGAGAACATTTAAAAGTAACATTCCCATAATTTTTGCAAAATGATCAAATGGAATGTTTAAGTGGAGTGAAACATTTAACACATTTTGAATAATGGAACATTCAGAAACTAGATAAAAAAGTTTGTCAAGACAAACTTTAGGTTTGTAGGTAAGTTTAGAAAGTTTAAAAAGTTTTAAGAAAAAAATGGTTTTCAGTCTGAAATTGTTTGAAGTTTAAAATAGTTTTAAAAGGTTAAAGTTTGAATGTTTTGAAGGCAGTACAGTCTCAGATAGTTACTAGCATGTTTTTAACATGATTAGCAAGTTGCTAGCATAATTAACAAGTTGCTAGCATGTTTCTAGCATGATTAGCAAGTTGTTAGCATGTTGTTAGCATGATTAACAAGTTGTTACCATGTTTCTAACATGATTAGCAGGTTGCTAGCATGTTTCTAGCATGATTTTAGCCTGATTAGCAAGTTGCTAACATGTTTCTAGCATGATTAGCATGTTGTTAGCATGATTAGCAGGCGTTAGCATATTTCTAGTATGATTAGCATGTTGCTAGCATGTTTCTAGCATGATTACCAGGTGCTAGCATGTTTCAAGCATGATTAGCAAGTTGTTAAAATGTTGTTAACATGTCTCTATCATGATTAGCAAGTTGTTAGCATGTTGTTAACATGATTAACAAGCTGTTACCATGTTTCTAGCATGATTAGCAGGTTGCTAGCATGTTTCTAGCATGATTTTAGCCTGATTAGCAAGTTGCTAACATGTTTTTAGCATGATTAGCAAGTTGCTAACATGTTGTTAGCATGTTGTTAGCATGATTAGCAGGTGCTAGCATGTTTCTAGTATGATTAGCATGTTGCTAACATGTTTCTAGCATGATTACCAGGTGCTAGCATGTTTCAAGCATGATTAGCAAGTTATTAACAGGTTGCTAACATGTTTCTAGCATGAATAGCATGTTACTAGCATGATTCTACCACGATTAGCAAGTTACTAGCATGTTTCAAGCATGATTAACAAGTTACTAACATGATTCTAGCATGATTAGTATGTTAATAACATGTTTCTAGCATGATTAGCATGTTACTAGCATGATTCAAGCATGATTAACAAGTTACTAGCATGATTAGCATGTAAATAGCATGTTGCTAGCATGATTAGCAAGTTATTAACATGTTGCTAGCATGATTAGCAAGTTATTAACATGTCGCTAGCATGATTAGCATGTTCCTAGCTTGGTTAGCAAGTTACTAGCATGATTCTACCACGATTAGCAAGTTACTAGCATGCTTCAAGCATGATTAACAAGTTACTAACATGATTCTAGCATGATTAGTATGTTAATAGCATGTTTCTAGCATGATTAGCATGTTACTAGCATGATTAGCATGTAAATAGCATGTTGCTAGCATGATTAACAAGTTATTAACATGTCGCTAGCATGATTAGCATGTTCCTAGCTTGGTTAGCAAGTTACTAGCATGATTCTACCATGATTAGCATGTTACTAGCATGCTTCAAGCATGATTAACAAGTTACTAGCATGATTAGCATGTAAACAGCATGTTGCTAGCATGGTTAGCAAGTTATTAACATGTCACTAGCATGATTAGCAAGTTATTAACATGTCACTAGCATGATTCTAGTTGCTAGGCTTGGCTAGACTGATAAATAGATTAGAAATATTATATAGAACGGAAGTTTGAATTGATTAGAAATACTACATAGAAGGGAAGTCTTGATTTAGTCTCAAAGGATCCTGGGAGTTTAAGTTTGAATTTTGTCAGTTGGAGTTTGAATAGTGTTGCTCATTTGAACGTTCCATCAATGTAAGTCTATGGGATTTTTATGATTTTTAATCTTTAATTTTATGAAAACTATAAGCCAGATCAGTTAGAAAAGAGATACCAAGCCAACCTAATAATGTTAGTGAAACGTTCTTAGAACATTTTCTGATTCTAGTTGTCTGTAAAGAGTCAAGAGGCATTGAATTTCTGATGATGGCTGGTTTTAAATTGTTGAGCCTCGTTCAGACTGTCAGCCCATATCCGATTTGTATGCAAATCCGATTGAAATCCGATCATATTTAGGTAGTCTGAACAGCAACGAACTACATGAAATCTGATTGGGTCAAATCCGTTTCGAGCTACATTCGTATGTGGTTTGGAATCCTATTCAAATCGGATTTCTACTTTTTCACATTTTCATGCCACGTAAAACGTAAACACGTCAGACGTTTTTGTGGAAAACATAACAAACGTCTTTGCAGAAACAAGCTTGTGTTGTTGCAAACTGCAAATCAAGTGGGAAAAGACAATATACAGCTAGTATACGCACCTCTTTGAGTTTTGAAACCAGCGGAGACGGCAGCACAGAATAAAGGCGCACATTCCAGCTTCCTGCGTTTCTGCCGCTGCTTTAGAAGACGAAATATAATCAAACGCGACGGCAACCTTGTCATATCACAAGACAGAATCTATATTGCAAACTGTAATGCTGTTATTGTTGATTTTAGCGTTGGCATAACAACGCAACGGCATTGCCATAGAAACCAACGCACATTCCGTAAAACGAAAGAGCGCTTATGGACACACAAATCGGATTTGAACAGTTGCGATATGACTGTGTGGACAGTCAGTTATTCAAATCCGATTCCATCTAGATATGGACAAAAACGGATTTGGGCTGACAGTCTGAACGAGGCTTTGGTTACTCCATTACTCCGTTACTCCAACTTGGTGTCATTTTTACATCTTGTTCCCAGTGCACCTATTCATCCAATAAAATGGGGACTGAGCCTTCTCGTCCGTGTCGTCCGATCGACCTCACGCCTGGCTTGTACCCCGCGTTCACAAACCGATTCTCAGTGGTGTGGGGAAACTTCGGCAAGGTACGTTGTAGCGGAAAAAAGTCTTGCAAACTAATGCTCAGGAGGCAGAGCTCCAGAAGTCAGAATGAGACTTTATTGCAAGCAGACAACAAAGTTTACACTTTCATGCAGTTTTCAACCAGTGACCTTATTGCAGGTGTTCTTTTTGGCTCATCTTCAACCTCTTTCTTCAGTTATCTTCTTGCTTTCTTTATAAGACTGCCAACTATCTTATCACAGAAGTGATTATTCAGTTTGTTTGCCTCATTATTTGTATCAAGAGACCATGTTTGAGGGCAGTGTGACCTGAAAGAGCAACTTGGTATCAGTGTAGATGCCAGCCAGGGGCGTTTCTAGGATTTGAAAACATCCGGGGCTGGTGCCAAAACATCAGGGGCTAGTGGTGGTGGATGGGAGCTAACATCATACTTGCGTAAAATTTTGTTAGACACAGGTGGGTGAACCTGGATCCTTCTAGGAAGGTCCAGGGGCATGCCCCCCGGGAGAAAATTTTATATATTTTAAAGGTAAATTCATTAATCTGGTGCACTTTAAGAGTTCAAAAATAAGAGTTCCAAGTCAACCCATGTTCAGTGTGCAAACTGAACAAAGAAAAAAGATTTTAGTTTATTTGACAGATACTTTGCCAAAGTGTAATGCCACGCCAGCAGAGGGAGCCCTCACCCACTGACTGACTGTTCCCGCTCCCTCTGCTGCTTCATTTCCTGTTTGGTGGCCATATAAGGAGGCCTAAACCAAACAGACTCCGCGAAGTATTGTTTTGCCTGTGCGGACTCTACTAAGCGTTTTTCCTATTTCATTGCCTTGTTTTGCTATTTTCCACGGTTTTGTTTCTTGTCATAGTTTTGCTTTGTTTTTGCCATTGTTTTGTTCTGTTTCATTGCCATAGTTTTTGCCTTGTTCCATTGCCTTGTTTATTTGTCACTTTTGGACTGCTCACCGGTATTTGGACTCTGCCTGTTTATTTGGATTTCGCTTTTGTCTGGCCTACGTTTCATTGTTTGTTTGGAGATCGACCCTGCCTGTCTTGACTACGCTGCGTTTAATAAAGCTCGCATCTGGATCTTACACGCTTCCCTGGAGTCCTGTTACACAAAGCAGTGGCACAAAATAGTGTTGTTACACTATGAAAAATAGTAAACAGTAAATCACTGCAAATAGCAAACAAAAGTATTATAACAAAATTATAACTTTACAAAAACACATCACACAAATACAATAATAAATCTGAAAATGTAATATATATTTGCATGCAAAAATAGGGCCCTTATTTTATTTCTTCCAAATTCAGTTTTTTTTCTGTTTTCATTTTTCTGGACTTCTTTTTAATGGTTAAATTTAATTTTATTAATCAAAAAAAAAAAAACGTGTTAAAAGTTATGTTTAGGGCCCTTTGGAATTGTTACCAAATTTGTTTTCGTATGTCTATTTATTTGAACGCTTTTATTAATTTCTACAACAGCCTTATGAAATTCTGTGTTGCGTAATCATTTTTTTCTGATTATCAAACAAAGGCATAAAATATTAATTTATCTTTTAATTGATGAAAATTAAATTTTATTTTTGGCAAATAAAGGGGATGTACTATTAAAATTTAAAAGATAGAAGAAATATTGTGTAACAAAGTTTTATTAATTTTTCAACAGTAGTAGTAGTAGTACTATGGTACGTACATTCTACTTAATGATAGTAATATATTTCTGGCACAATGTCTACAAGCTAAACCGAACTTTTATTTTGACGGGTTGCCGTGAATACCTTTACATTTCTGTGAGTATGTGACCCTGGTTTTACTCAAATGAAAGGGTAAAATGCTCACGAAGTACTCTCAGAGCAGTTCTGGAGATGTTGTTTATGCACTTTTTTTTTAAGCAGTCGCTGAAATCACCGCGAGCGTTACGTGTGTAGTAAAGGAAACCGCACGTGCGTCTGCACCATTCATTCATAAAGAGACACGCAGAACATGCAAGATTCATATTTAAATGGTATTTTGGGGCTGAATATTTACAGATACTAGTCCATATCGCGATTTGTTTGAAGTGTAATGACCGGCTTTTGATTAATTCATTCAAACTTTGACAAATTCCGTGAATTCCTCAGAAATCATAGGGCGATACCAACCCGTAAAAACATTCGGGGCTAGAGAAAAATCTTTCGGGGCTCAAGCCCCGAATGATTAGCCCTAGCGACGCCCCTGATGCCAGCTGCAAGCAACTTCAGCTAAAATCTCATTTATTCCTGTGACTTCTCTCACAGTTATGTAGGCCATGAAGCCTTTAAACACATCAGGCTTTCATAGTATCCAAACTACATTTACAGTTGTTTTCTATAGGATGAATAAAATATTTCATCAACATTTGCCTTGCAGAAGTCATCACACATTATAATATTCATGAGGAGGCGGGGCTATCCAGTTGACTGACGAATGGCAGATGGGGAGAGCATTCTAAGAATGTTAATGATTTTAAATGTTGATGTGTTTGTGTGTGTAGAGCTACACTGTGGCTGTGTATCTGGTGCGGGTGGTTTCGTCTCAGGATCTGTTGGATCAGCTCCGCAGGACCGCGGTGGAGCAGCAGGAGCTCTGCAGACGGAGAGGTGAGCGTATACGGCTGATTGAGTCGTCTTGGACATTATAAGGGACATTTTGGCACTTTAATGCTTCTTTTAACATAAATGCATTGGTAAGTTGTTTTATCATTGTACACCAGCACACTTAACAACTGATCATTTTTATTATATATATATATATATATATATATATATATATATATATATATATATATATATATCATTATTGAATTTTTATTTATTATATTATTCTATTCTATTATATTATTATTATTATTATTATTATTATTATTATTTAGCTTTCTTATAAATATACATTTTACACAGTATTATTTATTTGTTTGTTTGTTCTTTTTTTTTGTATTTATTTTATTTTAAATAGTTTCTGAGAAATTGCGCTCTGATCCAGAAAATGAGATTTCTACTACCGGCTTGCAAGTATCGCTAATTTGTCCAGTAAGTTGGAATTCAATCATTTTTGTCATTTTAATAAAACAAAATATTACTTTCGCTACATTTTAAAATATGTATACTAATGTATGTTTGATTGCAAAATGTTTCCAAGAGTTTTAATATGTATTTAGTGATGTTCATACAACAAGAACTTTAAATCTGTTTGTTTTACAAGAACTTTAAAGCTGTGTAATTGAAGAACGGTGTTTATATATATATATATATATATATATATATATATTATAATAATATTTATATATTCTGTTTTCATTTTAATTTCAGTTAATGTTTTAGTAATTTTATTGTGTGTTTGTGATTTAAAAATGTTTAGCTTTTTTAAAAAATTTTATTTAATATAATTATTTAATTTATTAATATATTTAATATAATTATTTCATTTATTTTATTTAGTTTTAGTACTTAAAGTTAAACTTAAAAATGAGAAATGCTGCCTGGGGAATTAGCTAAAATAAAAAAAAAAATCCTTTTTTTTCTCATTTTAAAATGTCTATGTAGTTTTTTTTAATCAATTTTTATTTAGTAGTTTTACTTTATTTCGTTTTAGTTAGTTTTAGTCCTCCTAATTAAACTTAAAAATGAGAAATACTGCCTGGGCAACTAGCTGAACTAAAATAATTTTTCAGTATTTATTCTCATTTTAAAATGTCTATATAGTTTTTATTTATTTTTATTTAGTAGTTTTAGTTTATTTCATTTCAGTTTTAGTATTTCAAATTCAACTTAAAAAAACAAAAAAAAACAGAAATGCTGCCTGGGCAACTAGCTGAAATAAAATATTTAAAAATGTATTACATTTTTTTTTTCCTTTTTTTTTTCTCATTTTAAAATGTCTATATAGTTTTTGTTGATTTTTATTTAGTAGTTTTAGTTTATTTCGTTTTAGTTAGTTTTAGTACTTCAAATTAAACTTAAAAAAGAGAAATGCTGCCTTGGCAACTAGCTGAACTAAAATAATTTTTCAGTATTTTTTCTCATTTTAAAATGTCTGTATAGTTTTTATTTATTTTTATTTAGTAGTTTTAGTTTATTTCATTTTAGCTTTGGTACTTCAAATTCAACTTAAAAAAAAAAACAGAAATGCTGCCTGGGCAACTAGCTGAAATAAAATATTTAAAAATATATTACATTTTTTTTCCTTTTTTTTTCTCATTTTAAAATGTCTATATAGTTTTTGTTGATTTTTATTTAGTAGTTTTAGTTTATTTTGTTTTAGTTAGTTTTAGCACTTCAAGTTAAACTTAAAAATGAGAAATACTGCCTGGGCAACTAGCTGAAATCAAATATATATATATATATATATATATATATATATATATATATATATATATATATATATATATATATATATATATATTATTAATTATTATTATTATTATTATTATTATTTTTATTTTATTTTTTTCCACATTTTAAAATGTCAATTTAAAATGTCTATATAGTTTTTATAAATTTGTATTTAGACATTTTAGTTTATTTTGTTTTAGTACTTCAAGTTAAACTTAAAAATGAGAAATGCTGCCTGGCAAGTAATGAAAGTGTTTTTATGGTTTTGGTTTTAGTTAACAATAATAACCTTGTTGTAGAAACACCCATGACTCTCTATTCTCTGGTAAACACAAGCAAAGATATTATCCTAGTAATAGACACAACACAGCGCTTTCACACTAGCAGTGAGTCTGAATCTCTCAGTTTGTTCCTTTCCATCTGCATGTGTGTCTAAGCTTGCAAAGATGCGTATGTCCGTTCCCTGTCGGGCTCGAGGCTGCGCTCACCTGCAGTGCTTCGATGCTTCTTTCTACCTGCAAATGAACGAGAGGAAGCCCAGGTGGACGTGTCCCGTGTGCCACAGATATGCCCCGTTTGATGAGCTGCGAATTGACAGGTAATCTCATGAACAGCCAATCATTTCCCCAGTGTTACTGCTTTGATTGAATATTTAATAGGGTAATATTTCAGTATTTTGCAGATCAAGTCAGTGTGAGATCACTAGTGTTATAATGTTATGAATTTAATATTTTAAATATGAAACTTTGAATATGGAAATGTATGGGAAAAAAATACTTTTATATATGAAACTATATCCTATGGAAACCCGTTTCCGCCACTGAATAAAAAAATAAAAAGGTAATTGCGACTTTTTATCTCACAATTCTAACTTTTTTTTTCTCGTAATTTTGAGTTCATATCTGGCAATTCTGACTTTTTTTCTCAGAACTGTGAGACATAAACGCACAATTGTGAGTTATAAAGTCACATTTGCGGGATATAAACTCAAAATTGCGAGAAATGAAGTCGGACTGTCTTTGTCGCAATTCTGACTCTTTTTCTCACAATTGTCAGATACAAACTCGCAGTTGCGAGTTATAAAGTCCAGTTCTGAGGAGAAAAAAAAGACTGATATGTTCACAGAATTCGAGTTTCTATCTCACAATTCTGAGTCGCAATAACCTTTTTTTTTTTTTTTTTATTCAGTGGCGGAAACAGGCTTCCATAATATCTGCCAGTTGGTGGCAGCAAATCACTTCGTGAGTGAATCACTGAATCGTTTATTAAAATGATTTGTTCAAAAGAGTTGATTCAGTAAGTAATAGTAGTGAAACAACAGAATCAGTTCTGATTAGGGATGTAACGATTACCGGTTTGACGATAAATCATGATTAAATTCCCCACGGTTAGTATTACCGTTTTTAATAATTTATTTATCATTAAAACCGTATTTGATTACCGCGATCTGAACAACTGCTGATAAATAAATACAATACAGCATAAAGCACAGTTTTAAGTAGCAGTCTCATTTGCGCACGGCGCGCAGAGTAGTTTCGTTTTGTGTGAAAAGACGGCAGATGTTTTAAAAGAGTGCTAGAGCATATAGGCGCCAATCCCCACGGAAATAATCGAGCACCCACGGAAAAACACGAGATAGTCTCCGTTCATTTTAAGCAAAAAGAAATGCATTGCAGCTTTTACGACTTTGTTCTCGTTTTCATAGTTCATTTGAAGCCGTTTTGGGCGTTATTTTAATGGTAAATGTCATTAATGTATGACAGGGTGCCAGCACGAATCCTCTCGGCTTGCAGCGGGCTTCCTCTCCCATATGATCAGATATTACGTATGCGCCCTCAAACATTGTCCTGTATACGCACGAATAACTGCTTATTGTAAACAGCTATTTATTAAATGATTTTAATGAGTGATGCGCAACTCTGATAGAAAGAATGTGTGTATTATTTGGTAACTAATGTATTTGCAGTCCTTACGTTTCACTTTGCAATTGGGGGTTGGGCACCCACCGGCAGAAACATAAATCGGCAATTATAATGAATATTTAAATGAATGAATTATATGAATCAACCTCTAAGGTTCTGACTTTCTTCAGAAAAGATTCGACGGCATTTTATTTTCATCTTCACTTCATGTAACATCTAAAGTAATGTTCTTAATCGCAATGCTGCTTTATGCACAGAGTTCACTGGAGATGTAATTCAGCTTTTCCATAAGCGCCATCTAGTGACATACAGTGGATTTACAGAGACTTACGTTTACATTCAGCTTGTGTGCAGTTTTTGTCGGGCCAAGAAACAGACCGAATTTGCATGCCCTGCTGTAGCCAAAATGTTGAGCGGTTGATGAAAAACAAGCTTAATTCAGACCATTTATCTAGATTATTTATGGAACAGATAAGATACATATAATTTTTTTTGTTATTAAATCAATTATCATTTTGACTTAACCCTTTTCTTTATTTAAAGGGTGAAATTGTGAGGTTTATCCTTTTTTATGAAACTTTTTCCACAGCTTTATTTAAAATTGACATTAGATATTTGAGCATGCTATTTAGAGCAGTCATGTTGTCATTTAAATTAATGATTATGCAAACAAAAATCATTTTATTTGTTGTTTGTTAATTTTAAATAGAAAACTTGGTGAAGTGATTTATGTGTCAGTACTTTTTGAACATTTCCAGTATATTTTAACAATACCGTGATAATACTGATAACCGTGATCATTTTGGCCACTATAATCGTGATAAGAAACTTTCATACCGTTACATCCCTAGTTCTGATGTGGATTTGTTAGGAACTATTTTGTTGGCAAAATAAAGCAAAAATGTGTTTGTTTAAATTTCAAATTTTAATTTAAATTTAAAACATAGTGTCTACACTTTCAGCCACTTAATATTAACTTCTTGTTTATTGAACATCCTTATAAAATCAATATTATGTTTGCAGTCATGCATTTATATATTAAAGTTTGTAGACGTGTGTAGCTATTAATTTGGTGACACTTCTGAAACAATTCCCTGTTAATAGTAACAAAAACATCAAATTACAAATAAATTAGTGATTGCATTTGAAGCAGAAAGTTTTACATCTAATCACATTATTTGATATTATCAAATAAACCAGACAATGCACAATGCAGCTTAGTGAAATCACAGCATTTGTGTTCTTGACTGGTCCTGAATAAAATCCTGAGTCCTCTTAGTCTGTGACGAGACAGAAAAATGGTCTCAAAAGAGTATTACAGCACTGGAAACCACTTATGCTGAAGTTGCTACTTGTTTGCTGTTTTCTGTAGTTTGCTGTGTGAAGTTCTGGAGAGCTGCGGTGAGGATGTGGAGGAGATTGAATATCTGTCTGACAGCAACTGGAAAGCCGTGAGACATGACAAAAGTGACAAAAATAAGGAAACCGTTCAACATCAACAGATCAAACACAGTAAGATCAGCTACTTTCATTTCTGTATTCTCATAATATAGAGGAACAGACTGATCCAAATTGATTATTTTTCATGCTAGAGGTGAATTGTAATCCGGTGGGCAGCGTTATTGTGGATCTGACTCAGTTTTCCTCCGACGATGAAGATTTCCAAAAAGAAGAGACTGTTTCTGCACATTTAGAAGACAAAAGTGTGCGCTTTAGAAAATCTGGCATAGTTAAAACTACTAAACCCAAAAGTCGAAAAACCCAGGTCCAAAACGATTAACTTGAAATATTTATTTTTTTATTATGTCTTTTTTTGTTTTAGTTTGTAATAATTATTAATATTGCCTCTGACAGTAATTTAGAATCACATTTTCAGAAATTTTTTATTATATAATGCTAAATCGGATGACTGATGTGAACCTGTTGTCATTCAGTCAGTGTTTTGCATGTTGTCAAATGTGTTGTGTTTGTCTTCATTGTAGTGGCAATAAAGTTTCATTATTAAATGGGTAGTTTTGACTCCAAATTTATGAGATGAGCCTTTTTAAAATTCCTCTGACCACACATATTATACATTATATGTGATCCGGGACCACAAAACCAGTCATAAGTAGCACGGGTATATTTGTAGCAGTAGCCAACAATACATTGTATGTGTCAAAATTATCGATTTTTCTTTTATGCCAAAAATCATTAGGATATTAAGTAAAGATCATGTTCCTTGAAGATATTTTTTATATTTCCCACCATAAATATTTCAAAACTTAATTTTTGATTCATAATATGCACTGCTAAGAACTTCATTTGGGCAACTTTAAAGCCGATTTTTTTCAGATTTTTTTTTTATTTTTTATTTTTGCACTCTGATGTATAAATTCAATAAATAAATTTGTAAATTTCAATTTTAAAAAAATGTATTCTTACGACTGATTGTTGGTATGACTCTACATTTGTAGTGACAAAGCATTTGCAGCTTGCCTGCAAAAGTATGCAAATAAAATAGTTGCAAAAGTTGCAATAATTAGGTAAATGCACGACAAAATTACAAAAACTTTAACTAAAATTAAAATGAAAAAAAAAAAAACCTAATTGAAAATATAAAAAAAAACTAAAACAGTATTTTTTTAAAAAAACAAAAATCTTTTTTTTTTTCTCTCCCTTAAAACAAGGTACTTGTAACCTACATCCAGTAACCTACAGAAAAACATAAATGTAACATTATTTTACAATAAAATAACAATGTGGTAAGGTTATTCACAATTAAACAATTAACATTTTTACTATATACCTTTTATACAGTGTTTTTTGTAAAACCTCCAAACGTTTTTTAATATTGTACAAAAAGAATAACATTAAACAAATAAGTTTAACTGAACAGCGTTCATTAAGAAGAGGCACGTGAATATACGTGAAAATAAATGTTTTTCATTTCAGTAATCTTTTTATTTAGTGAACTTCACTGTAATGAAACTACTTTTATTGCCATACCAGAGCAAATTAAGTCAATGTAAAGTAAAACTATGAATTCGAAAGTACAGTAGAGCATATCAAAAATACATTGAAATAACAATATACTTTAAAATACACAGTAAAGACTGTGTTTAATTGTAAAGAAATTTATTGTCGTGGTTGTTCTATATTTCTAGAAATCAATTATCGATTATAAAAAATCATAATTAGTGAAACAACAATAAGGTGGTAAAATATAAAATTAAAGAAAATAGCAACATACAATATTAATAAAATGCTAAACGAACTTTTAGCAAGCGTTCCTCTGTCGTCTCGCGATAGTTTCCGCGGGATTTGCACTCTGATGTTTCCGGTAACCTGCCGAGAGCAGCTGGGCCGAAACTCACCGCACCCTCCTCATCTTCAGCCTCCTCTCCCGGGACATTCCGCTCACCGGGACCGGCTTCACTCGCCACGGAGTTCGGAAGCTCATTTTCCGTTATATGAGAGAGACAGTGAGCGCTGACAGACGCTTTAAACCTCAGCAGACACTCAGAGTCGATGCTAGCAAGCTAACAGCATCCTCTCGCTCGGACCGAGAAATCAAAATAATGTGTTTATTTATTACTCCTAGTTCATTTATGCTCGTTTTATAAAGTGAGTGTGTTTTTTCCTCAGACACACGTGTGGTGTTATGTGTGGTAGAGACAGCAGCACAAGTTGTTTATAGTTTATAGGTTACAGGTGACTTTACAAGACAGTTTTATTGTTATCTATATATATATAATATAAGAGTTCTTGTCACATTAGTGTGAATTAAAGTGAATGTAAGTACATTCATACAGCTAGTGTTTTAATGTAATGATCAGATCTGAGTTGTAAACAGGTTGAGGAGTTTTTATAGACTGAGGGTTTTGTGTTTGAACTGGTTAATAGTAATCTAGGAACTTATAAGCTCGATGACAAGCTGTAAATCAGAGGTATTGTACAGTAAAGCTCAGTCTGAGCTCGCCTTAGATTAAAGGTCTCGTCAGGCTTTTCAAACATCAGCCATGGCTCCAAAAAAGAGACCGGAGCCCATAGTTATAACCGGAACCGGAGAAGCACAGCCGACCTCTACATCCATAGATGCTGCGACAGAGTAAGTTATAGAGCTGTATATAGTCCAACCTTAAAAGGGAAGATTGTATGTATGTTACTTAACAGCTTTTTCTTTATTTTTTAAATTTCAGAGCAAATCTTGAGGCCCTGCAGAAGAAACTAGAAGAGCTCGATTTGGATGAGCAACAGAAGAAGCGTCTGGAAAATTTTCTCACGCAGAAAGCCAATCTGGGCGAACTAAAAGATGATGATTTCCAGCATATCTGTGAGCTGGGAGCTGGGAATGGAGGTGTGGTTAATAAAGTGTGCCACAAACCCTCTGGCCTCATAATGGCCCGGAAGGTGAGACACCAACATTTACCATTTGTCATTCTCATTAGAAACATTTTTGACTTGTGCCTTAGCTTGAGAAAATGAACCAGATGAATGTCTTCATCTCAGAAAGCAACCCAAATAACTTGCATTTCTTTGTAGTATTTAGTTTCACATTTCAGCTTTTTTGCCTTTCATAATAAGTATATAGAGCTCTGCAGCAATAATATATTTTTCTAAGTTCGCACCCCCTTTTTCTTAGACAAAAACCCAGTAGGATTTTTACGTTGCTTTTTGGAGTAGTGCAGAAAGTCAGCTCTGTGGCTGAAAAAAGTCTATGATTCTTACATGTGATAGTCTTCAAAAATGAGCACAACTTTTTGACACCTAAATACAGTCGGCAGAAGTAAAATGCTAAATGAAGACCGTACATGGTTGCACACTTCACAACTCTTTCATTTTTCACTTAAAAACATTTTCCCTGAAAGTTTGAGTGAGGCAAGTTTGCAAGAGCACGATTTTAAACACAAACTAGTGAATGGATGAGTTTCTCTGTTTGGCGTGACATTCGATGTTCTGACAGCCTCTGTAGTTTACTGACAACCTCTGTAATTACTGGTGGATTTTATGTCTTAGAATAAAACATGAAAATCTTGAACTTGTGTGAACCACAGACTTTGTTTAAAGAAGAAGTCCACTTCCAGAGCAAAAAACTACAGATAATGTACTCACCCCCTTGTCATCCAAGATGTTCATGTCTTTCTTTCCTCAGTCATAAAGAAATTGTTTGAGGAAAACATTTCACGATTTTTCTCCTTATAATGGACTGATATGGTGCCCCGAGTTTGGACTTCCAAAATGCAGTTTAAATGCGGCTTCAAACGATCCCAAATGCGGTTGTAAAAGATCCAAGCCGACGAGAAGGGTCTTATCTAGCAAAACGATCAGTTATTTTCATAAAAATAATACCATTTATATACTTTTTAATGTCAAACGCTCATCTTATCTTACTCTGGCTGAACTTTTTTCCAGTTCATGACAGTTAGGGTATGTCAAAAAACTCCCATCTCATGTTCTCCCTCAACTTCAAAATCGTCCTATATCGCTGTTTTACCTTTTTTGTTAAGGGTGTTTGATCTTCTTTGCACGGTACTTCTGCAGTGATGTAGGATGATTTTGAAATGATTTTTGAAGTTGAGGGAAAAAATACGATTGGAGTTTTTCGACATACCCTAACTGTCTTGAGCCAGAATACACAGGAAGATCAAGACAAGACGAGCGTTTGAGATTAAAAAAGTATTTAAATTGTATTTTTTTTTAATGAAAATAACCGATCGTTTTGCTAGATAAGACCCTTCTTCCTCAGCTGGGATCTTTTACAACCGCATATGGGATCGTTTGAGGCCGCATTTAAACTGCATTTTGGAAGTTCAAACTCGGGGCACCATATCAGTCCATTATATGGAGAAAAATCCTAAAATGTTTTCCTCCAAAAACATAATTTCTTTACGACTGAAGAAAGAAAGACATGAACATCTTGGATGACACGGGGGTGAGTACATTATCTGTAAATTGTTGTTGTGGAAGTGCACTTCTCCTTTAACCTAAAAACCCCATTGGCTTCAGGAAGATGGAATCAAAGTGCTAAAATGCATGTTTCCAGGTTTAGGCCTACAAAAATACATCATCCTATCTCTATTTATCATAAAAATATTTTCTGTTTATTTAAACAGGCTGAAGGATGAGTTGAAATTATTATCTGTGGTAGTCAACGACATGTCGTCCATCGACGAGAATAACCAAGAGCGTTCGCATTTAAAACATGTTTCCTTTCTGTGATTTTTTTTTTTGTAGTTAATTCATCTGGAGATCAAACCAGCCATCAGGCATCAGATCATCAGGGAGCTGCAGGTCCTGCATGAGTGTAACTCTCCGTACATCGTGGGTTTCTACGGGGCGTTTTACAGCGATGGGGAGATCAGCATCTGTATGGAGAACATGGTACATTTAGAGGCTCTTTTGTCATCTTTTATGACTACACTAGTTCCCAATTTCTTTTCAGACAAACCCTGTTAAGAAAAACATACAGTCAAACCAAAATGTATTCAGACACCTTCTCACAGTTTATTCGCTATAGTTTAGAAAATGGTAATAAAATATTACAGGAACTCAAGAGTTAAACTGTGTTAGAGCAAATTCATCTTGATAATGTCAGATAACTTTGATAGAAAGGTATGTAACAACATGGTGAGGTCAAAGTGTCTGAATAATTTTTGGTCCCAATTTTTTATCAGTTTTACTGGTAGTCCACTGTATGAAGAATTTTTGGGTATAATATGTCACAGTTTACTTTATTTTGCTGTCCTCACTTACCTAAATGAACTATAGTGTCCTGCGCCCACAATTTTTTAACCTTACAACTAAGGACTTTTAAAAACTCCAGTTGTGGTTATTGAGTGTATTTGGCAAGTGTTTTGTGTGTTTCTCCTCTTATTAGGATGGAGGCTCTTTGGATCAGGTTCTGAAAGACGCTCGCAGAATTCCAGAGGAGATCTTGGGAAAAGTCAGCATAGCTGTGAGTGTGTTTACTCAAATAATATGTCAAACTCTGTGAGTTCAGTTATGAAACCATAACATCAGATTGTTTCTGAGTTTTAATGTACACTGTGCCATTGATAAAAGATAAAATGCAATAGACAATTGAATGAATGGTGAAAGTATAAGAAGCTCGTACAGTAGAGTTTAAGAGCTGTAACTGTCTCAGATTATTTACTATTTACTAAGAGAATTAATCCAGTTATAATGATTCATATTCTTTTCGCTTTTCTACCCAATATTTTTAAAAATTACAAATGCAATGAAATTACAGGTATCAGTAACCAATATCAGAAGGTGCCAAGTGACTTGCTTCATTCTGTGAAATACTAAAGGAGATGTTTAGCGCAATGTTCATGCTGCTCTTTTTCAAAACAATGAAAAATCTCCACTAAAGCTGTCAAATTTCGTTCATGCTCTTATTGTGAAATTTTCCTGTTGTTTCTAAAGAAAAGAAAAAATGACAGTTTTGGAACAACATTTATACCCTTTTCAGATTAAAACATTTATTTTTCTTTTTTTTTTTTCACACAGGTTTTAAGAGGTCTCGCTTACCTTCGAGAAAAGCACCAGATTATTCACAGAGGTAAAGAGATAAATGTAGAAATATGTAGAAGCACTTTAAAAAGAAAAAAAAACTTTGGTGTAAAGTTCAGTTAGTGTTAAATATCTTCATATTGTACTTTAATAATTATGCAGTTATTTATAGGCATACTGTATGCTATATAAAATAAGTATATACTGTACATATATTGTTATTGTGACAAAAGAAGTTGTAGAAAATAATGTAATTCCTGTTTTTTCCTCCCAAAATGTAAGACCTCTTATTAAAGACTTTTCTTGTACCATTTTAGATATTTAAGACCTTTTATGACCTTAAATGTAATAAAATTGTATTTTTTAGACTTTTTAAAACTTTCATGTGCTTCTAAATGCATTGTAAAGTTCGTACACATCTATTTTTGGTCACAAATGTGAGTGCAGTGCTTGCACTCTTGAGCCCTGTCTAAACTAAAAACTGAAATAAGTTTAAAATGTACTAAAATAATTCTGTCAGTATCTGTGGAAAAAAATCGTCACCTTAGAATTATAAGGTTCTATCTGAGTTACGCACATTTTTAATTCTGTGAAAACTTTACATTTATGTGATGTTTTTTTTTTGTTTGTAAGCTGTGTACATTTTGGGACACTTTTTAGAAAACAAAAATGGTTGCATCTACAGAAGTCTATGGAACGCAAAAACTTTGAAGCTCAATATCTCAAAAGTGCTCAGAATCCAGATAGTACCTTATAATTTAGAGGCAATGAAATAAGTGCACTACTAAGATAATGAGACTGTCTTTTCTTGACAGATGTGAAACCTTCAAATATTTTGGTCAATTCTCGCGGGGAGATCAAACTGTGTGATTTCGGCGTGAGCGGGCAGCTCATCGACTCCATGGCCAACTCTTTCGTCGGAACACGCTCATATATGTCGGTAAGTTTCCACTGGTGTTTTTAGTGAAGATTAGAAGTGATAATTCTGTTTAGAGTTTTCAAACACTATGTTTGAATGAATTGATGTTATATTTGTGTGTGTGTGTTCAGCCGGAGAGGTTGCAGGGCACTCATTACTCGGTGCAGTCAGACGTGTGGAGTATGGGTCTCTCTCTGGTGGAGCTGGCCATCGGACGCTATCCCATTCCTCCACCCGACGCCAAGGAGCTAGAGGGCATCTTCGGCAGGGCAGTGATGGATGTTGGGGACGCTGGGACGCACAGTACGTCTCCTCGACCCAGACCTCCCGGCAGACCCGTCAGCGGTGAGAAAGTGTTTCTGTCTTTTTCTGGACAGTTTCTTATTTATCCGTGCTGAAACTTAAACAAGCAGTGGGGATTTTCTGTGCCACTAGTGTCACCAAACTGAACTGCGAAAATGAGAAAAATGAGTTTTACACTACTGATCAAAAGTTTACGATTTTTATAATGTTTTTGCACAAATTATCTTCTCACAAAGGCTGCAATTATTTGATTAAAGAGGTCTTATTATGCTCTTTTACAGTCTTGATTTTGTTTTGGGGGTATACTAGAACATGCTTCCATGCGTATTATTTTAAACATAATTTACATTATTACAATACTTTTCTCCCAGCCTGGCACAAAAGGCTCAATTAGTTCCAGGTTTAATGAAGGCCCGCCTTTTAAAAAATGAAATGTGTTGTGATTGGTTAGCTGTGCCACTGCGTTGCGATTGGCGAACAGCTTAAACGGTGTTTCAGGACTGCCACACCACTTGTCAAAGAAGCAAGCTCCGTGTTCAACTGTTAGCGCAAGCTATATTAAAGTGATTCTTACGTCTTAAATATGGATATTTTTCTTACAAAAATGCATCGATTTGCTACAGGAGGCCTCTATTAACCATCTCCAAAATAAGGCTAAAAGCAGCCTAACAATATCAAAGAACATCATCACTGATTAGTGGTGATCGACAGATATTGATTTTTTTTATAACTGATACCGATACCGATTATTTGCATATTTATGTGCCCAATAACCGATATGTAGAACCGATATTTATTTACTGTTATAAAGTAAATCAGTGACTAAGTGAAGTAAGTCCATACTTTACTTTGGTTTTTCCTCCTTTTAGTCATCTTAAAAAGTGTTGAAAATTAGCAGTCTTTCATGTTAAATTTAATCTTTATATTACAACAATAAAAATATTTTATTTATAAAACGCATCAGCTGCAACAGCGCGGTTTAGCTATTCATTTACATAGAAGTATACTCAAACTGTGATCGCTGGTGAATGTAATAAATAATTTCCATAGAGTAGGGTGACCACCTGCCAATAGATCTGTTGGGGGACATCGATGTGATTTTGTAGGACATGTGTGAGATTTCAGGACATGTGTGAGATTCACAGCATAACATTTTCAGCTGTTATGCTGTGTAAATACTGATAACATCCGTTGTCATATGTGCTGATTAATGTTTCTGAGCGCACACAAGTGAGAGAAAGCGCGTCTTTTTTTATTGAGAGTTAAGAGAATCCACCAATGAGAGAAGAGATTTTTCCGTGTGCACTCGACTATTCCGTTGGAGGTGCCAGATGACTTGATGAGGTCCGCGCATTCTTTGCGCAGAAACTATGCCACAAACAGAATAAATAAGCTTTCTTAAAAAAGGCAAAAGAACGCATGGACATTTTCTTAATATAATAATTAAAAACCAACAGACTGATGAAAATGCGGGACATTTTCTCAATATGCGACGTGTGGGACAAGGGGTTAAACATGCTAAAGCTGTCCCGCTTTAAACATAAAGCGGGACATGTGGTCACCCTACCATAGAGTTGTATATATTTAGACGTGTGTTAGAAAAATAATGGTTATATAGTAAATGTTAATATAATTGAGGGTGTTTTAAACAAGTGAATCTTGTTACATGCGGTGGCCATCAGAGCATCAACCCGGTGAGTGAACGGCAAAATGAAAGTGACTTCACGAGACGAATGATGAGCATAAAGACAACAGAGAGAGAATTAAGATCAGTGCTTTTATTTTCCACATACGTTGTATTATTTAATTCATGCAATGTTACGTTTATTGGGACAGGACTTGATGAATTATTTTACATGACTGTAAGTTCGAGCTATTTCTTATAATGGTTTAAGCCTATACGTGACTCCAACTGCATACATTTACCGTTTTTGAATCCATTCAGCCGATCAGCGGGTCTGGCGGTAGCACTTTTAGCATAGCTTAGTAAAATGACTAAAGAGTTTTGATATTTTTCCTATTTAAAACTTGACTCTTCTGTAGTTGCATCGTGTACTAAGACTGGCGGAAAATGAAAAGTGGCGATTTTATAAGCCGATATGGCTAGGAACTATACTCTCATTCTGGCGTAACAAATCAAGGAACCTTGCTGCCGTACCATGGGTGCAGCAGGCGCAATGATATTAGGCAGCCGTCAACTCTGTATCTACACAAACTTAGTGCCGGTCACTTTCAGGCGCTGTGTAATATCATTGCGCCTGCTGCACCCATGGTACGGCAGCAAAATTCCTTGATTATTACGCCGGAATGAGAGTATAGTTCCTAGCCATATCGGCCTATAAAATCACAACTTTTTACTCATCTTAGTACACGAGGTAACTACAGAAGAGTCAAGTTTTAAATAGGAAAAATATCAAAACTCTTTAGTCATTTTATAGTGAGATGCTAATGGTCTAATCGGATTCAATGATTTATGCTAAGCTATGCTGAAAGTGCTACCGCCAGACCCGGCGATCGGCTGAATGGATTCAAAAACGGTAAAACACATCTGTATAACTCTAGGGGAGTTGGAAAATAACCCTATTTCAAAAAAAAAGTGGAGTGTTCCTTTAAGTCTATACGTGACTCCGACTTCACGAGGCTAATGATGAGCATATAGGCAAAAGAGAGAGAATTAAATTCAGCGCTTTCATTTCCAACATGTGCTCATTCATAATGCTGTATATTATTAAAACAACCACAAGATGGTGGCGTTTATCGGTGAACTCGATATTACAAAACCGATAACGGTTTATGGTAAAATGCTTAAATATCGGGAAAATATCAGTAAATCGGTATATCGGTCCATCTCTACTGATTAGCCTAGCCTAGTCTAGTGCAAGTTTGTGCATTTTAAAAAACACTTAAGTTATAAGTTAAGCTACCTGCACTGTATGATGAATAAATCTCTTACCACACACTGCACACGTCTGCGGCGCGTTACAGCTCTGAAGCGACCGCTCTAGTCAATGTTTGTGTTTATACCTGACACGCTGCGGCTCGTTGAAGTGATTCTCCACGCTGCATTGCTAAAGTTATCCCCCATCTCTCGTCCCTACAACCCCCCAACAATTCGAATTTCCAAGGGTGGGATTTAATTTAATGATATTCTAATGGGCCGCATTGTGACATCATTGCATGCGGAAAACAAACGTTGTGGTCCAAAGGAGCTGTTCGTTGTAGTTCTTTTGGAGTGGACTTTGAGATGTGTAACTTTGTAGATCTTTTTTATGCCCAAAGATACACACCACACATTGACTAAAGTTCAAAAAATGAAAAAGCAGAATAGAATACAGTAAAATCAGTAATATTGTGAAATGTGTAGGGATCTGTGAATCTGTGTTAAAATGTAATTTATTCCTGTGATCAAAGCTGAATTTTCAGCATCATTACTCCAGTCTTCAGTGTCACATGATCCTTCAGAAATCATTCTAATATGCTGATTTGCTGCTCAAGAAACATCTCTGATTATTATCAATGTTGAAAACAGTTGTGCTGCCCAATATACATTTGAACATGATACATTTGTGATACATTGTGAAACTGTGATACATTTTTTTTTTTTTTTTCAGGATTCACAGATGAGTAAAGTTCAAAAGAACAGCATTTAAAGTAGAAATCTTTGTAACATTTTAAATGCATTTACTGTCACTTTTAATCAAATAAATGCAGCCTTGTTGAGCAGAAGAGACTTCTTTCAAAAACGTAAAGAAACGTAATTGTTTCAAACTTTTTACTGGTAGTGTAAATTCAAAGCAGCGATTACAATATAATATACTGTTGAATGCCAGCAGATGTCAGTATTAGGTTGCAGATTACTGGAAGATGTCAGCAGAACAGAAGCATGAAGTTAGTCATTGCACTTCATTACCAGTAAACCGATGTGACTCATAGGGTGTCCTGTTCTCTTTCAGGTCATGGGCCCGTCATGGCTATATTTGAGCTGTTGGATTATATAGTCAATGAGGTGAGAATCTTGAAGCTGATGTTTTATGTGTCTTTGTGTTTTATGACTCAGCTGGTAAGTTGACAAATTTCAGAATAGTTAACAGGCAGATTCAGTATTAAGCACAGTGACACAAATTATGTTTTTCATTGGTTATTCAGTAAACACAATGAGTATAAAAATACATGATGACTGAGTGTGTAGAGCACTGATTTCTGTTCCAGGGCTCTTTAATACACTCTGAACATGAGATCTGATGTTGTTAATAATGATGCATGAGTACTTTTATAAAGACTTTTATATGTGTTATCCATCAGCCACCCCCTAAACTTCCTCATGGCGTCTTCACTCCTGATTTCCAGGACTTTGTGACCAAATGGTGAGTGTTGTTACTTAACAGGTGAAATACAGCACATCCTTGGTGTGTTTTCACATGTAATTGAGATCTTGTACATTGTGTTTACAGATTTACATATAATTAGGCTTTAGTGCCTTTTTGACCATTTTTCTTTGCATTTTTCTTACAGTCTCATTAAAAACCCTGCAGATCGAGCGGATCTGAAGATGCTAATGGTGAGAGCACATTTCTTATGTTTTCACGCAAGATGATATGAGATCAAAATGAATCCTTTTTACTGTAATAAATATGCGTGATCATACAGTATCCGTTATTATTATTACAGTAACCAACATTTGAAATAATAACAATCAACCAAATTATTGGCCACTTTTCACAATCCAGTCAAATCTGGATAAAATCAAGTCTTGCTCGTCATTATTCATTATGATTATGCTAGCAGAATCGTATTCTTCAGTAATGCTTTAATATGTATGTTGTGTTGATCGTGATCTTTCACAATATGATCACAGTTTTGCTGGCAGTATAAAATTGACTGTTCTTATAGTTAAAACTAAAACCATAAAAAGTTACTTGAAATACTCAAAAAAAACTTACTTTAAATATTTAAATAATCTTAATTGTTTTATATCATCTAGCTGCCAAAGCTATATTTATTTTCATTTTTGAAAATTCATTAATAAATAAATTAATTAAAAAAGAAAAATTCTATTAAAAAAAATAAATAAATAGATAAATTCATAAAACTATACAGGCATATTTTTAAAAAAAGTAATCGAAAACACAAAAAATGACTAAAAATGTAACTAAAATTTAAGTGATTGTGGTAAACTGAAAATATAAAAATAAAAAAATTCTAATAGTGACAGTCGTGATCTCTCTTTTCCAGAATCACACGTTTATTAAGCGCTCAGAGGTGGAGGAGGTGGACTTCGCTGGATGGTTGTGTAAAACGATTGGGCTCAATCAGCCCAGCACACCCACCCGAACAGCCGAATGACACACAAACACGCACACAAACGCCTGACCGTCACACGAACCGCGATTCCCCTACAGAACATAAACGTTTACATCTGATGGAACACCTGCAGAGCTGCTTATTTTACACTTTTACTTCCATATTCATGAGTGAATCTCATGGAACCAGTCAAGAACATTTCACAAAGAAATAAGTCATAAATATATTTTGCTGAAAAAAAATTTAAGCCTGTTTTTAGGATTTTTTGCATCATGTTATTATTATATATTTTTGTTTTTTTGTTTTTTTTTTTGGTATTACCAAAAAAAGTATATTTACCCCCCAAAAAACAATGAAATAATATTAGATTCAGAGGAGATGCCCTGTATGGTAGTATTTCTTGTACTGCCTTTAATTTTAACATTTTCATTTCATTACTAGTACTTAAAGTACTATTTTTGGATTTAATGTTTTTAAAAGAACATTTTGTACTGTAATGCAATTCAATATTAAAAATAATATTAATTGCATTGCAAAATTAAAAAATGGCTAAAATTTCAAAAAGTAAACTTTGGGTTGTGTTTCCCACACAACCCAAAAAACAAATTTAAAATCTGGTCTCAAAAATAAGCAAAATCTAATGGTCATGAATTTTCTTTTGATTATATTGTGACGTATGACCTAAGAATGTTTTCGTCAGATTCACTCTTTTTGCACATCCAGGCACAGACATGTTCTCATCTGATCCTTTATCATGTTTAATGGATTTAATAAATGCCAGGAAATCAGCACAGTCACTCTTATAATAATTTCTGTATGTTCATTCTTACCTTTGCCACAAACACGAACCACAGACAGTTGTTGCTTTAAGACTCTCAATAAAGTGATTGTAGAGGGGATGAAGGATTTCTGTTGTTGTTGTTGTTTTATTCTTTGTTTTCAGGTGGAAATTAAATTGCGAGAAGCTGTGATGTTTTAGTTTTACACACATTTGACATCACAAGATTTCTCTAAATAAGGACTTGCGTTTCAAAATGGTCATATCATTTATTTATGCTTTGCAGTTACCAAATTGTTTTTCTAGTGCTCTGCTTGTGTTTGGCGTTAAAGACCGTCTGCAGCCTCACAGTTTCTGGTCTCAAGATGTGACTTGCGTCCCTCCTTCTTTGTAAGTCTGAGATTTCTCATTTGAAAAGTGCAGCAGTAATACTCATTCTTGACTGAGCAAGTAATTGTTTGTATTCATGTCCCTCAGATAAAGTGATTGATTGAAAGATTTCCTGATCCAGATCAAACAGGTTTAGCATCAAAACCAATTCCTGGTAAGAATTTGCCAAAATGTTGATGATTTTGCCATGTTGCACAAATTTGCACTCATATTATGTTCTGATGTGACATCCTGTGTCAGCCAGCAGGAGGCAGTAGAGATATTTGTCTCCTTTAGCCAGCAGCTGATTAGAGTTCAGTGTCTGAGGCCAAATGTCTAAATTAAATAAGGAACATTCAGCTAAACAGGTGTTTGTGATGCTGCACCAAATATATCCAGATAATAACATGCTTGCTTATTTAGATGTTGCTTTAGCTCATATTTTGGACATAATGTTTGCATGTTTTGGGGTTATATTTGATTTAAACACCCCAAATATGGGCCGAGCATCAATATTAATTGATTGTTTTGACTCTTGTATTTCAAAAATAGTTCATGGAATTTTCTAGCATTGCATCACTTGCTCACCAATGAATGGGTACCGTCAGAATGAGAGTCCAAACAGCTGATAAAAACATCATCATAATCCACAAACAATCCACACCACTCTAGTCTATCCGTTAACATCTTGAGAAGACAAAAGAAACAAATCCATCAAGATATTTTGAACTAAAATACAAGTCCATAATCCATAATAACACTTCCTCCAGCGAAAAAGTCCATTTCCTGTTGTCTCTCTCATCAAAATCCAGCCACATGTTTGTTTAGAGCCGTTTTGAACTGTTTTGGCTTGTAAACGGTGATTAATCTGTGCAGATTTCTCTCCTGAGTCAGACCAGACCACTTTTTCACTGGAGGAAGCGTTATTATGGATCATGGACTCGTATTTTAGTTAAAAATGTGTTAATGATGGATTTGTTTCAGCTTTTGTCTTCTCCAGATGTTAATAGGTGGACTGGAGTGGTGTGGATTACTGTGATGTTTTTATCAGCTGTTTGGACTCCCATTTTGACGGCACCCATTCACATCCATTGGTGAGGAAGTGATGCAATGCTACATTTCTCCAAATCTGATAAAGAAACAAACTCATCTACATCTTGGATGGCCTGTGGTGTCATGTAAACTAAGGTTAGTTTCCTTGATATTTGTATTGGAAGACAAGACAGAAACACAAAGCAGTGCCTGACTCATGAACTCATGATAACACACTCTTTACTGCCAGTTGTGAGTTTTCTCACTATTACTAGCATCTGTGGGTGAAAGCGTGAAGGTTTTGACCCGCTGTGTGATTTTACTAGTGACCTGTGTTCTGATGTGGCTCGTCTGGTTTTCACGCCGATTCTGGGTATTTGCCCCGCATTCGCCTTGTGAGAATAAAAAGACGGGGTGACTTTAAAGCCTCGCTCACTGCCGCAGTCAGACCGCAAACTCTGCAGTCATTAATATGCAAAAATGCAAATGAGTGGGTAATTAAGAGCAGGAGTTCCACAGAGGCTCTTTGATTGCTAATGAATTCTAATCTGCAAGAACGGGGGGATGGGCTGATGAAAAAAGAATGAGGAGAGACACATGCACACGTTATTCCAACCTCGCTGATAAATTCTGTGTTTTGTCCTCTCAATAAGGACGGCTGATCAAATGAAATCATTTAAACTAAACTTGCTTTTTCTGAAGAATATACTTCATGCAAGACAACAAAAATAGTGACATTGAGAAATATCATGATGATGTCACTGCTGTAAGATTTTGAATGCTGAATGTTGTTTCTATGTGCGATGTTGTTTTCAAACTTTAATCTAGAATCAAAACAATCTGAATGGAGTTCATGTCTGAGTTTGATATGTCACAAATTTGAGTTGTTTCTTCTAATACTGAGGAAAAAAAGTCAGAATTACAAGATATAAGTGTGTGTATATATATATATATATATATATATATATATATACATATATATATATATATATATATATATATATATATATATATATATTATGTATATTATGTATATATTATGTGTGTGTGTGTCTATTACATAAATTGATATCTCAATTTTGATTTCTGAGGGGAAAAAAGTCAGAATTACTAAAAAAAAAAATAATAATCAGAACTGCAAGATATAATATCAGTTCAGAAAAGTCTAATTTGTGAAATGTAGATTGCACTATATATAAATAAGAAAAAAGTCAGAATTACAAGATATAAACTGTGAGGTAAAAGGTCATTTTAGTTTTTATTTGGTGGGAAAAAAACAATTGTGAATTTGATATCTGTTTTTTTTCTTGTTTCTGAGGGAAATTAAGTGAGAATTACAAGATATAAACTCAATTGTAAGGTAAAAAGTCATTTTAGTTTTTATTTGGTGGAAAAAAAAAAACAGAATTGTGAAATTAATCTCTCAATTTTTTTTTTTTATTTCTGAGGAAAAAAGTCAGAATTGCTAGGTATATAAACTTAATTGTGAGGTAAAAAAATTTATTTTTTATTTGGTGGGAAAAAAAAAACAGAATTGTGAAATGCAAACTAAAAAAAAATTCAGAATTCAGAGATAAAATGTCCCAATTACCTCTTTTTTTTAAATTTTTTTTATTCCATGTTGGAAACAGCTTTCATATGAATCTGGTTCAGACCTTCAGCATTATTTATTTAGTTGCTTGGATGCATTACTCAATAAATAATGATAAATGACATTCCCATGAGGCCTTATTTGTGTTTGTGTGTTTGTTTTCTGCTGTCGTCTGACCCTCAGTGCGAGCTGCAGCGAGTGGGTTTAGGTGTCTTGGCAAAGCCTGAAACTGCAGCATATGTGTTGCAAAACCCAAACGATGTCATATTACCATTTTGGCAAGCTGTGACTTCACATATGCAGAGAGAGACGGAGATGTTGTTTAGAGCTCCCCTGACGACCGCGTCTCATCTGTCTCTCTCTCTCTCTGTCGATTTCTCATGCATTCTTTCACTTGCATTGAGGACTAATGTAAGCAATGCACAGTATTGGGTGCAGAATGTTTGAAATCATTTTCTGTAAGAAAACAGTATGCTTGGTCAAACATGATCCTAATATAACAGTCAGTATTACATTATAATATTTTTATTTATTATTTTTTTTTTTTCCTGGGGAAAAAGACTGTGACAATGTGTAGGATGTTTTGGGTAGTTGCTAAGTCCTCTGTGTGGTTTTTTTAACATGTTGTGTGGTTTCTGGGGTCTTAATAGTGGTTATTTACTGGCCTTGTCAAACCCTTCATGATTTCATGAATGTTTTCGCCTACAGTTTTGGCCGAGATACCAGTAACAGTGGCAAAACTCACTCCTGACCATAAAGAGGTTTATATGTTCAATTTGAGTCATGGTTTATGAGCATCACTGATGACAGAATGTGGTGGTGCCTAATCATTTAATAAACTAGATTTATACATTCTAAAAAGTAAATATAAGTGTTTCTTGAGAAATATTTGATTGGCAAAACAATACAGGCATAGACATTGTTTTTCATGCACCAGTCTGTTTGGAGATGTTGGTCTATTTTGCTTCCATAACATGCCATCTTTCAGACTATTGGAAAGAAAATTATTTTATTGCACTTTATCTATTTGCATCTGTAGATTTTAATTTCAGTGCATATCTGTAAAGGCAGTGTGTTATTCCAAGCTATTTTCTGAAGGCTTTTGGCAAGTGGTTTGTTCATATATCACTCACACTGATTTTTATGATGTATTATGTAATCTGAAATCAAAACAAAGGCTCCATTCAGCCTTTCGTCCGTTCAGTCATATCGGAGTTTATATCTCACAAATTTGACTTTTTCTCGCAATACTGAGAAAAAAAGTCCGAACTGTAAGACACAGAGTTGCAATTATTTTATCAGTTGCATTTGTTTTTTTTATTTCATGGGAAAAACAAAAAACAGAATTGCAAGATGCATATTAAGAAGAAAAAATTCATAATTGCAAGGAAAAAAGTCAGAAACGCAAGATATAAACTCAAAATTGCAGGATATACATTTGCAATTGTGAGAAAAAAAAGTCATAATTGTAAGACTGCAATTATTTTATCAGTTGCATTTTTTTTTTTCATGGGGAGAACAAAAAAGCAGAATTGCAAGATGGAAATTAAGAAAAAAAAAATTCAGAATTACAAGTAAAAAAAATCCGAAATTTGAGTGTGATTCTCGCAATACTGAGATTTTATTTAGAATTGCCAGAAAAAAGTCAGAATTGGGAGATAAAAAAAATTGCAATTATTTTATTTCATGGGGAAAACAAAAAACAGTTGCACAATGCAAATTAAGAAGAAAACATCGGAACTGCAAGAAAAAAAATCAGATTTGCAGGATATACATTTGCAATAAAAAGTCTGAATTAAAGTCCCAATTGTGAGATGTAAGTAAAAAATAAAAAAAAGTCTCGCATATGAACTCAACTGTGAGGTAAAAAGTAGTTTTTATTTTTTATTCGGTGGAAAACTCGGAGAAAAAAATCGGAACTGACAGAAAAAGTCTGTAGATTGGAATTTCAGTGCATATCTTTAAAGGCGGTGAGTTATTCCCAGCTATTTTTCTGAAGGCTATTAGCAAGTGGTTTGTTGATATATCATTCACACTGATTTTTATGACGCTTTTTTCCCTCTGTTGACAATGTTTTCAGATTTATGGAGTGATAAAGAAAAATCCATAAACCTTTAATAAAAGTCAAACAAGAAATGTAAACCTGTGTTAATCCAATATTTAGTTTTCTGTTCTGGGAATGTATGCAAATGAGTGTATATTAAATTATATAATACCTCATTTGCATATTTAAATATAACATTTCAGAAAACTTGTGATTCAAAACCACTAAACATAAGTTTCACGTTGTTCTGAACCCAACAAATGCAACAGACGTGTGACAAATATAGACAATGTGTTCCAACATCGACTCAAAACATCAAACATGTCTGACCTCTGATGACTGGATTAAATCAGAGTGTAACTCTGTGAAATCTATCAGCTCAGATCTGCAGACTGCATGTGCAATTAGCGTTGACTCATCCAGATTGCAAATCAGGGCAAATTCTACGCAAAAGTGGTGTAGTGTATTTAGTTTTTCTTCTTGTGCTCTTTTGCATGAACATCTTTGCTCTAGTCACTTGTGAAAGCTACCGTAAGGTCTCATGGTAGCTCTTTAATGGAGCTGATGAAGCTCTCTGCTTACACACAAACACACACACACTTCCTCTCCTCATCAGCGCCGCTGCGACCGCAGCGTTGCACAGTAGCAGCGTGTCGAGCTGCAGGAGTGTGTTCTCAGGAAGCGTGTCGCGTACTGTAACCCAAGCGTGGGTGTTCGGATACACCGGGTCTCCCCAAAAACGACATGAAGGGAACCCCGGCGTATGGGACGGCTGAAAAACGCTGAAATCTGAGCTTGAGGATGGTGACGTCTGCTCTGAGAAAGACAAATCAATGTTTGCTTCTCTTTACGTGTGTAACCTGTGTGTAGCTGGGCGTCTGAGATGCTGCACCAGATGTGAATGACACCTCAGATCTTGTGTGTTGTTTGAGGAGAGGTGCTCTGCTACTTTACTAAGCATAAAACAGGTGAAAAAAAAAAATCCCACAAGACCTCAGCTAGATCTAGAGGCTGATCAGATGCAATGGTGCAGGACCTGTCAACAAAAACCCTCTTGCAAACACCCCAGCTGACAGGAAATGTTCTCAGAACATTCTGGTGAGGTTCTCTCAAAGTCATGAATGTTAATAACGTTAATAGAATGTTTGTCATGTGGTCTTTAACATTATTTATGCATTAGTTGGATGTTAATCTAACATTTTTTAACATCGTTACTAATTTTAGAAAGCAAATGAACGTTCTCAGAAGGTTCTCTCAAAGTTACAAACAAATGTTATTCCAGTAACATTAATAGAATGTACATACAAAGTTGTCTGTTAATAACGTTCTCAAAATGTTATTTATACATTGTTCATGGAACCTTTTTCTGAAACATCAGTTGATGTAACCTTTTTTTTTTTAAATGTTGCTGTTTCGGAATGTTCAGAAAACATTCAAATGTAACACTGTTTCAGATTGATACAATGGAATGTTCCCTTAATGTCTTTGTAACCAAGTGTGTACGTGGCTGGATTTTATGTAACAGACAACAGCGTTATTATGGATTACGGACTTGATGGATTTATTACAAACATGCAGGTTTTGGCTTCATAAGCAGCTCTACTGAAGTCAATATTGTCAGTATTCAGCTCAATTTTTTTTTTTTTTTGATCTGATAATCAAATTGCTAAAAATGTGACCCTGGACCACAAAAGCAGTCTTAAGTAGCATGGGTATATTTGTAGCAATAGCCAAAAATACATTGTATAAGTCAAAATGATTGATTTTTCATTTTTAATGCCAAAAATCATTAGGATATTTGCTGACAACTTCACTAGGACAAATTTTCTCAATATTTAGATTTTTTTTTTTTTGCACCCTCAGATTCCAGATTTTCAAATAGTTGTTCTCGGCCAAATGATGTCCCTTATTCAGCTTGATTCAATTTTTAAAAATTGACCTTTATGACTGGTTTTGTGTTCCAGGGTCACACAATTTGCACAGTGTTCTTAGAATGTATTTTTGTTTTGTATTTTTGTTTTGCCCAGCACCAGTGAGTTTAGCTTAGTGTCATCCGGAAATGCACAAACCTGTGTGCTTTTTCATTTGAACCTTGAAAATCCCTCCCAACCTGCGGGACGAGGATGCATGCGATATACCTTGAAAAATATGTGCAAGTGTCAAAGGAAGTAGTACGTGTGTGAACTAGAGCAAGAAAAAGCCCCTTTGAAGTTGTTTGCACGGTGGTCTCGCTGCATGTGCGTGTTATATATATGAGTGTGTGTGCGTATACGCTGCTGTCCCTCTCAACACTTGTTGGTTTTTCTTGAGAAAGACAAACCACAGACACGACTGCCAGCGTATCATCAAAGACTAGATTCGCTAGAAGCAGGTGCAGAATCATCCCACAACATTAACACTGTCAGCTCTGATAACAAACACACCTCACCACACCTGACGAATCACAATCCGCTCCGTTCGCTTCACATTCACACATGGAGTATGGCAGCACACAAAAGGACTCTGAATGTCGTTTCATAAATCATGCACTGCGAGCAATTAAGTGGAATGCATTGATAACGTGAGTAAACCTGCCAGCGCTGGGCTCTTTCAGACGTGTGTAGGCAGACGAGGGTTTGATCTGGGTCACATGAACGCTGCCTTCCTGTTCACAGCAAGTCTGGTTGAGGGTTTCAGGGTGGAAAGCCCACTACTGTGATATGACTTTGCACTCTCAGGTGCACAACTACCTGTCAGTACCAGCCTTCTTTTCACCAAGATGATGTCTAATCACTGGTTTAAAGTTGAGAACTGCTCACATTTGGGTTTAAAAGGCAATTAATATTTAGTAATATAAGACCCAGGACCACAAAACCAGTCGTAAGGGTCAGTTTTTCAAATTGTAAAGGAAAGGAAAGGACAATATTTGATCGAGATACAACTATTTGAAAATCTGGAATCTGAGGGTGCAAAAAAATCAAAATATTGAGAAAATCGCCTTTAAAGTTGTCCAAATAAAGGTCTTAGCAATGCACATTACTAATCAAAAATTAAGTTTTAAAATATTTACAGTAGGAAATTTACAAAATATCTTCACAGAACATGACCTTTACTTAATATCCTAATGATTTTTGGCATAAAAGGAAAATTGATCATTTTGACCCATACAATGTATTTTTGGCTATTGCTACAAATATACCCATGATACTTATGACTGATTTTGTGGCCCAGAGTCACAAATAAGCTTTCCATCGATGTATGCTTTGTTAGGATAGGACAATATTTGGTCGAGATGTAACAATTTGAAAATCTGGAATCTGAGGGTGCAAAATAATGAGAAAATCACCTTTAAAGTTGTCCAAATGAAGTTGTTAGCAATGCATATTACTAATCAAAAGTTAAGTTTTGATATATTTACAGTAGGAAATTTACAAAATATCTTCATGGAACATGACCTTTACTTAATATCCTAATGATTTTTGGCATAAAAGAAAAATTGATCATTTTGACCCATACAATGTATTGTTGGCTATTGCTACAAATATACCCATGCTACTTAAAGGGACAGTTCACCCAAAAATGTCCTTACTATCTTTCTGGGCCTGGAATGTGTCAGTTGTCTATGCAGGGTCAGAAAGCTGTCAGATTTCATCAAAAATATCTTAATTTGTGTTCTGAAGATAAACAAAGGTCTTATGGGATGACATTAATGACAGAATTTTCATTTTTGGGTGAACTATCCCTTTAAGACTGGTTTTGTGGTCCAGGGTCACATATTGGCAATTTGACAAATGTGAACAAAAAAAAATGAATTGAGTTGAATACTGACAATACTGACTTCGGTAGAGCTGCTTGTGAAGCCAAAACCTGCATGTTTATAAGAAACAAATCCATCATTAAGACATTTTTAACTCAACTCCAAGTCTGTAATCTATAATAACGCTTGGAAAAAGTCCATCTCATGTTGTCTGTCACATCAAAATCCAGCCACATATTTTTTTAGAGCTGTTTTGGCCCGTAAACGATTCTTGATGTGTGCAGATTTCTCACCTGATTCAGACCAGACCACTTTTTCACTAAAAAAAGCGTTATTGTGGATTATGGACTCGTATTTTAGTTCAAAATGTCTTGAGGATGGATTTATTTCAGCTTTTGTCTTCTCAAGATGTTAAGTGATGGACTGGAGCGGTTGTGTGGATTATTATGATGTTTTTAATCAGCTGTTCGGACTCTCATTCTGACGGCACCCATTCACTGCAGTGGATCCGTTGGTGAGCAAGTGATGGAATGATGCATTTTTCCAAATCTGATGGAGAAAGCAACTCATCTACATCTCGGATGGCGTGAGGGTGAGCACATTTTCAGCAAATGTTCATTTTTGGATGAACTATTCCATTCACTTGTTTACTGTATGATGATTTGTGAAATGCAGCCGTTCTCAGTGACGTTTGTATGTCAAGTGTGTTTATTATCTCGAGGATTGTGGAATTCCTTTTTAATCGGTCATATTTCTGCAATCATCAGTCCATTCATGTCGTGCACAGCTGCCGCGGTCCGTATCGTATGAGCGTCTCATCATGTGTGTCTTGTGTGTTTTGACCCTTATCTGTCGCAACGTTCGGCGTATCTCCTCTCTCGTATGCGTCGGTCGTGCGAGGTGCTGGTTGCCATGGTTTCGATGGTATTGGCGGATGCTTTCAGTTAGCTAATCCTGCTCGATGCTCTCCAAACCCTGAGATGAATGCACTTGATGCCAGACGCAGCTGGCCCTGCATTCAGTCCTGCACATTCACGGCCCCATCGACTCAATAGAGCAGCTAGTCAAGCGCGGACCGGGTCTGAGCCGCCGCGCCTGCTGATCTCGGCTGAGTAAAGTGAGTATAAACAGCAGCGCTCATCACAGACCTGGAGATGAAGTTGTGCGAGCGGGGATGATATTTGTGGAGCGTGTCTGCCGTGGCCAGCACATCATTTGAAATGTGAAACATGTATTCCAAACAAATCTAACTATTATAAACTATTAAACTTCAGTGGATAATAAAAAGTGATAAACTGTAACTCTCTATGGTGCATGGGTGAACAGCACTGATATTTTCTTTAGAAAATATAAAATCATATCATTTAAAATAATGCATGGTTTAATTCTACAAATAAAAATGTAAATAAAATAATTTATGGTGTAATTTTAGAATTATACCATGTTTAGCATGGTTTAGTTCTATAAATAAAAAAGATTAAATAAACCAAAGTGTTTTATTAAAAATTAAATAATAATTAATAAAATAAATAGTTAATAGTGAAATAAAAAATAGTGAATTTATACTAGCATTTATGCATTGCCATATCTGCATGTGGCCAGTGTACAAATTTATTTATCTGTTCAGCTGTAAATGCAATGTTTTTTTGTCTTTGTCTGTTTTAATTTGGTTTAAAAGGATTAGTTTAGTTTGAAGTAATACATTAATATGGTATAACTGTATAAATAAAATATAAATAAATAAATTCAATACATAAAATAATTTTTAAAAATCAGTTTATTAAAAAATAAATAATAAAAATTAAATGATAAATAATTTTCAGTGAAAAAAGGGAATTTATACAAGTATCCATGAATTGTATTTAATTGCTTAATTTAGTTTAAAATAATACATTGATATGTTTAGCATGGTATAATTCTATAAATAAAAATATTAACAAAAATATTAAATTATTATAAATACATCAGACAAATATTTTGATATAAAAAAAATAATTTATATATTTTTAATAAATTTATATATTGTTTATATATTATTAATAAAAAAAATGTTTAGTGAAAAAGTGAATTTGTATATGTTTCTGAATTTATTATGTACAAATGTATTAAATAAAATATAAATAAATTCAATACATAAAACAATTAATAAAAAATAAATAATAAATAATTTTCAGTGAAATAAGGGAATTTATATGTGGCCACTGTACAAATGTATTTAATAAAATAAAAATACTTTATATATTTTTAATACATTTATAAATAATTTATATATTATTAATAAAAAAAAATTGAAAAAGTGAATTTATATATGTATTTGTGAATTGACACGAGGCTAATGCACAAATGTATTTATCTTTTTAGTATTAGTTTTACTTTTTTGTCTTTTTTTGAGTTTAAAATGCTCAATTTAATTTGAAATAATACAGCAATCAGTTTTGCATGGTATAATTCTATAAATACAAATAATCAAAAACATTAAATAAAATAATTGTGCTCATTTTGTAGTCATTATTTTATTTTATTTTATTTTATTTTTTGTTACATAGAGTGACCATTACCGAATGACTGAAACAAAGTATTGTGGACTGTCTGGTCACTGGTGAAGACAACATGATGAAAAAGTTAGTAAACCCCCACACGGGGTTAAATTCTCACACACGGCTCTATTCATTGTGGGGTTAAACTGATTGACATGCCTCTTTTAGCGTCTGTGTTTGCGTTTCCAGTGGATTAGTGTTTCAGCGACATGATGCTGCTGTCTCGTCTGCTCCTTCCATAAATACAGCACTAAACCTCCAGAATCAGACCTGACCTGATTCATTTACTCTTTATCAGTCCAGACCTGCTTTAGTTACTCTTTGTGTACTAAGTTTAAAAGCCGGACACAGATATTTACGACCTGAATGTTTAAAACTAGGTTTGATGTTGCTGTACGAGGTTATTTCATGCCATAATGTAATCTTTACCGATTTGTAACATTATCTGGCATTCAGCTGACAATATGAAGCATTCGCAACCCATTTTGCTTCCGTAATGTGACGTATTTATGAGCGAATCAGGATATCCAACTAGAAAACAAATGTAGAGAGGAACCGTTTGATTGGATTGTGAAATGTGTCCACAAATAGTTATTTGTCTGTCAGGTTTGGCCCAGATTGATGTCAGCTGAAAAGGAGATATTATTCCTTTTCAGTAAGTTATGAAAAGCTTATTTCTGAATGTTCCCTGAACGTTTTTTAACGTTTTTCTTTGTTATATGAACGTTAAGGAAGATTTTTTATCATTTTGCAAACATTAAGTGTTTTTTAAATGTTACAACTTGCTTTAGAATGTTCCGTGAACATTCAAATGTAACATTTAAAAAGAAACGTTAAATGAACGTTGAACTAAACGTGATGAGCGGTTTCTTGAAAACAGTTAAACACATGAAAAGGTTACATTTTGATGAAAGATTATGAAGAAAAACATTCTTCTTTGTGCACTGATGATTCGTTCACAGTCAGACCATGAATCGAGAACGTAAACAGGGTGAATTTTGATTTTCGTGTGTTGACTTTAATGTCAGTGTTTACCTGGACTCGTTTTCATTAGAAAATGCCACAGTTTCACTGTCAACACCTGAGGACAGATATATTACACATATGAATCATCAGGTTGCTGTTTGTTCATATTAATCTCCCCCCGGTGTGGTTTCTGCACCGCGGTGACCTCAAAAAACACCAGTTAAAGGGCCGAGGTGCAGCTTCTGTTTTCCCACCACAACACCAAATGTCGGCGCTTCCTCCTCTTTACTGCCCCCTGAAAGTCCTTTTCGCACCTCAAGCCAGAAGCCATTTGCTTCGCTTCGCTTCTGATTATGGCTCATTCAGTTTTAGATTATCCAAGGTGTCGGCTCTCCAAATCTAAGATAGATTTAGGAAGTGCTAACACTGCCTTAACACCAGCGCGCTCTTTTAACAAACTCGAGGTGAAAAAAGAAACTGGTTTATTGCTTTTGCAAGCATATCAATATGTCATGTTATCTCGCATAAAATCCTTTTTTTAACTGTGTGGGATGAATGGGGACGTAAACGGGTATAAACTCATTTTGTGTATTTAATTTCAGATTTAATCTATATCATTTGTGTAAACAATAATTTCCAGCCTCACAATAAAGTAGTGTGGCAGCCCATATATTTTGGCAGAAATTTATTAGTAAATAAAAAAATACATTTTTACAAACATATTTAAATTTGCATGAATATTGTAAGATTGCCTCCAAAATACATGTTTATGTGTATGCGAAGATTTGAATGAAATGTATTTTCAATTTAAAAAAATAGATTTAATTCAGATTCATTGACTATAATATATTCAATGACTTATAATATATATATTATAATTATTATTAATATTATTACTATTATTTTTGGCCAAAAAAAACAGACAGTGTTGTTTATATTTTGGGACAAATAGGTCTATAAACAGTTACAAATAAATCTATATCATGTATGTCAGAATATATTTATATCAAATATATCAAATATATTTTATGTAAACAAGAGTTTCCAGTCTCAAATAAAGAGCGTGGCGGCCCATATATTTTGGCAGTAATATATTTGTAAATAAATATGTTTGCATAAATATTGTAAGATTGGAAATATATTTTCTCGCCTCCAAAATACGTGTTTATGTGTATGTGGAGGCTGAAACTAAATCTATTTTCAATTTAAAAATATATATTTAATTGAGATTCACTGTTCATATATATATATATATATATATATATATATATATATATATATATATATATATATATATATAGGCCAGAAAAAAAAGTGTTGTTTATGTTTTTACATAATATAGCATGGTTTTAAATGGCTGCCATATTTATTTACACTTACATTTACATGATATTCCAAAGAATATCATGGTACCGTGATACCTAAACAGCTTGGTAATACCATGGCACTTTTGTCAGTGTGTTATAGCCTGTTTTATGTTACATGTGTAATCGTACTATAACATTTTAAATGGATTCGAACACATTTTAGAACAAAAGTTTCTGCGATTGCGATTCTATCGCTGAATTAACGGTAAACGTTACGTGTAAAACAAAAAATACACAGTATTCCATGGCTTCCTGTTGCCATTCTTTTAAAACCTGGGTAGGGTGTGCAGGGAAGAGAGGTTTGGCTTTAGTGTAAAAGGTGTTCTCATTGGGCATTGAATATGTCAATCAAACCTTCCCGAAACCTTATTGGTTAGTCAGGTGGGTCTATCGCTCCATCTCGCACAGTTTCTCAGTCCATCGGTCTTAAACGGTGCGTCGTCTCATTCCGCGCGTTAGTCTAGTACGGCGCAATTTACCGCAAAATCCTGCTCCTGTTACGATAAAGTTAGATATACTGTTGTCCGCATTATTTCGCAGTTTATTTGTGTTTCGTATACGGTAAGTGTCAAAGTAATCGCGTAATAAACGCGGTCCTAGTTTTCTGGGCGTTTGAAATTGGACACCGCTATAACGTCTCCCCTCAGCGCGGAGGGATACACTGTTGGGGCTGACAATGTGGACGGTGCTAAAATGTCTCCTCGGAAGATGAGATGTTACATTTGTAGCGCTCAAAAGAATTAGAATAGAACTTTGGCCAGAGTTACATTTGAGCGCAGTTACATTGTAACAACTCTCGACACGGATTGTTCGTGTTTCCCGGGAAATAGGACGCGTTTTGCACCGTGATTTAGCGGGACCTGAGACGCGGAGGGGGGAAATTTTGTCCCCCAACTTTTCTGTTTTTCCTCTCGGGCTGAAGCGCGTTTCTCTCCCGCTGGATGCCGCGCGTGTGACGCGAGAAACGGTGAGTATTTACCGCGTTTATCGCGTTTTACACGCTTAAACGTGCACGTTTTTGACTTTAACGCGGCTGTTGTGATTAATGAACTTTTGTTGCACAGTAAATGTGTGTGAAGTGTTTTGTCTATGAGCTTCGGTGTGTGTGGGGTTCGAGTCCAGAGGAAACGGCTTCTTTGTTCAATACTGGCAACAATGTCAAGTTTAAAACCCCCGGTATAGCTCGTTTTTACCACAGTATCTGTGTGTTTACAACTTTATGGAACATCCACTGCCTCTTTCGCTTGTATATTTGCTGCAATTGGTGTATTTAAAGTTTTTGATGGTTATACCAGATGAAAGTTTGCACTTGGCTTAAATAAAGTCATCTGCGAAGTTCGTTTGATGTGTTTTACATTTGCTGTGTTTTGAATTTCCTCCCATTTGCAGGTCTTCTAATGTCCTGCTTTGTTTATTTGTCTTTTCTTGGGAAATAACTTTTCCTTTTTCCACTTTTGGGAATGGCTTTCCCAGCTTTTCCTGTCTGGAAAACTAGTGGAGGTGTTTACACACTCTTATTATCTCTATTTTCCCATATGGAGTGTTTCTTGTTGTTCTTGTGTAGTTTTCAAACTTTGTGTCGAGGACCGTGTGTTTCTTTGTGTGGGAGAGGATGGGGGTGGGGGGGGGTCTTGTTCACCATCGAGGGTGAACGTGGCCTGAAGTCTTCATGTGTTTCGGCCTGTTGCTGTTCATGCCTGTGTTGAGTCCTATGGGTTGTTTTCATCTTTTGGATGTTGGATCTGTACTTCAATTGCACGTGTTGTAGAAGCTTGAAGCCAAGTAGTACTGTGGTAATACCATGGTGCAATGACATTATCAGATGGAGCTATCATATATACAGTGGTGCTGAATGATCAAGTATGTTTACATTGTATTTTTTTTTTTAAATAATGTAATGTTTCCAAGCTACAAGTAAACAAATCTATGGAAGTGTCATGACATATGTCCAAAATGACTCAAAATCATGGTTATACACTGGTGCCATGTAACACAAATGTCAAAAACATCTATTAATCTTGAAATAGATGTTTAGAAACATTATTATAACCACTGTTTTGAACTGTAAAGCCTGAAATTCCATTGTATTTTCAAAAACGGTGTCGTACTTTTTATATCCAATGTTATTTTCCTTTAAAAACATGATATTTCCATGGCATACACTACTGTTCGGAAGTTTAGGTAAAATCAGTGAGATTTTTTACAAGGTAATAATACTTGTATTCATAAAGGATGCATTATAATTGATCACAAGTGGCAAATAAATGTTGTTCTTTTTAACTTTCCATTCAAAGAATCCTGAAAAATAAAAATGAATCACAATTTCCACAAAAATATTGGGCAGCATAACTGTTTTCAACATCGATGTAATCAGAAATGTTATTGAGCAGCAAATCAGCATGTTAGAATGATTTCTGAAGGATCATGTGACACTGAAGAGTGGAGTAATGATGCTGAAAATTCAGCTACGCATCACCGGAATAAATTTAATTTGAACAGATATTCACATAGAAACCAGCGATTTGAAACGGTAATAATTTTTCACAATTTTACTGATTTTACTGTATTTCTGAACCAATAAATGCGGCCTTGGTGAGACTGCATTTAAAAACATCACAGTATTATCATACTACAAGCTCAAAACCATGGTATTACCATTCTACATGTCACAAGCACATTCTGGTATCCTTTTGTCAGTATAAACTGTGCATCCTAAATGTGAAAGTACAGTAATTATTGGGCTTCATTGCAGCATTTGTGATCTTTAATGTTCACCAGTCATCTACCTGTTGATCATCAATGGAGGTGCTGATTATGATTCCAGTGAAGGTGTTATTGGCGCAGTGCTGATGACGAATGTATTTTTGGAGAGGGCTTCTCACATTTCTTGTGTCTGTGTGATGCAGTGCTGATGTTTAATGAGTTGCTTCATGAATTAAGAAAAAGTGTAAAATCACAGTGCGTGGTTTGATCTGCTTGGTTCTGCGTTAGTGTGACATGACATTTGTCTTCTGAAAGCAGTCTAAATTGATTTCCAGTTTTGGATGGCAAAGCATGTTATTTGAGTGCAAATGCATGTATTGCATGAACATTAAAACTAAAAAGAAATATATAAAAGCCTGCAATCATAGCTATCCTACACATGCATTGTTTAATTCCAGGAATCATAGTTGTTTGTGCAACTACCTAGTTCCCGTAGTCTAGGTGTGGGTAAGTGGGTGGTTACTTCTTGAACGCCTGGCGTGGAGACTCGCTGGTGGTCTCCTTTGGTGGTTAACCGAGTTCAGATGTGGTGCATTCTGGGAGAACACTCTATTAAAGCAGGTCTGTAATGTAGAGTAGTTCTTCAGATGGAAGCAGCAGCCGGATTATTTCGGATCGTAGGCATTCATGTCAGATTTGATTACTAGACCCAGAGGTTCATAGATGATCTGAAAGCACGCTTGTCTATTATGCATCTCCTTCCATGCAGGATCATAAACCTGTTTGAGCTGAGAGAGAGACGTCGAGCCAGAAGAGCAGATCAAGAGCACACAGGATCAGAATGGCAACGGTGGGGACAGACATGGAGCTGAACGACCTGTTGGATTTCAGTGCTGTAAGTCGAGGAGACTGTTCTGCTGGTTTTAATAACACTTCATGGCTAGTTGACATCAGATGTCAAGAAACTGCAGTGTATTGTGACTATGTTGTATGGTAGTCATAACTAAAGGCCGTTGTTAGGCCACACATGTGTTTTCATTACGTTGTACCTTGTACCTTTTTTTTTTTCTTTTTAACTTCATAATTGAAATAATGTAAATGAAATGCCCAAAAGAAAAATAGCAAATTTTGTATAAAAAAATACATATTAAAAATAATAATAATAATAATATTTTATATTTATATATATATTAGTTGAATTTATACGTAATTTGAAATAGAAAAAAAAAACATAATGGAAAAAATAAATATGGAAAAAAATGAAATAAAAATGGTATTTGTCTTGTCAGTTATTACTATTAATATATATATATATATATATATATATATATAATTATATATCTGTATACTTTTTTTTTTTTTTTTTTTTTTTTTTTTTTTAATTTTAGTAGAAGTTTTAGTAATTTTGATGTGTTTTTGTTCTTTTTTTTTTTTAGTTGTTTTTGATTTTTGTCTATGGCCATTTCTTACTTTTTTAAATTTTCAGTTAACATTTTTGTTTTAATAATGCATTTATTTATTTATTAGGTTTTGGTTTTAGTTAACTTTAATAACCCTGATATAAACTTTTTCTTCATTTCTTAATGTATATTCATTTAATTACTTAATAGATTATTTACTAAAGAAACTATTTAATTAAATAGTTGAATTTACACTTAATTTTAAATTGAGAAAAAAAATAAACAAATGGAAAAAGTAAATATAGAAAAAATCAATTTAAATTAAAAATGTTATTTGTCTCATGTCAACTATTACTGATGCAATAGATCTGTAATATGAATATTATGTTTTTTATTTTTTTATTTTTTTGAAGTGATGTTTTGTATTTGTATTTTCTCTGCTAATATATAATTTTTTTTTTTTTCTCTCTCTCTCTCCCCGGTAGATGTTTCCTCATCCGGTGTCAAACGGGAAGAACCGAGGCCCAACTTTACCCAGCAGTCAGTTTGGTAGGCACTTTTAATTCGCTCACTTTAACAACTAACGTGACTTTTGCTTTTACTACTTTGATTATAGAAACAACTGATTCAGGATGTAAAGAAACTGATATAATCTGCAGACGGCATTTACGCTTTTGGAAAATGGATTTTAACCTGGTAAATCCCACATGTAGCGAAACTGTCTTTCGCTTCACACATGTCGATGTCGTTAGAGTCCGAGTGTTTGCGAAGCCTGTTTGATCCTCGTCGTTCTGATCCATCTTGCTCTCGCTGTTTCATGTTCTCAGCTGTCGCCCCTCCATCATGGGGGAGGAGGGGATGATGGGAAATGATAGTCGTCCTCTCACCCCTGCAAACAATGTCAACAAACATTAAAACAACACACAAAGCAACCTCCCGCTGGCGCTGCACCGTCTCACCCAAATGGAGTCTCTCTTCGTTCAGATATCGTTTTCTTTATGATTGAAAATCAAAAATTTTTTGGGTGAATCTAACGAAACTGAATGTCCAGATTACGTTTCACCCTTCAGAGTTAAACTAAAGCAAACTTTAATTTAAAAGGAACACTATTTTATTTTGCAGTGTCACAGAGAGCTTGAGTAGATTGTATATTTTAGTGTTTTTATGTGTTTATATATATATATATATATATATATATATATATATATATATATATATATATATATATATATATATATATATATATATATATATATATAATTTAGTATTTATCTAAAACTGAAGCATTGGACCGTGACATTGTATTTTCCTATATAATGCAGAGTTTGGGAATTAATTTGCAGAATTAAGGCTTAATCAGTTGTGATATGGACTAGTGTCTGTAAATATTAAACTGGGAAAGGGACTTTTAATGTGAAGTCTGCTTGTCTCAGTCTTTATGACAGCCTACCAAAATAAAAGTATGGCTTAGCTTGAGGAATCTTTGACACATTACTGTGAATTGTGAATTATATTACTGTTGTGCAGTAGAATATATTGCTGGAAGTAGTAATAATAATATAAAATAAAATTTAAAATTAAATAAAGGAATATTGCACAATTGATCTTCCATGTTTTTATTTTAACAGCAAACCTCTGTTGTACAACACTTTATTTGCCAAAAAATAATAAATTTTCATTCAATTACACTTTAAAATATTAAATTGTTTTATAGCGTCATCAGTTTTTCATTAAAAATGTTGTATTAAATAAAATAAATAAATAAAGCATTTAATAGGGCCATATTGTTGCGAAAAATAATAAATTGTTAAAATGCTATTTTGTTATTAATAATTTATTATTAATATTTTATTATTGAACCATTAAAGTGGAATCTAAAAAAAATAAATAAAATGATTAAAAAAAAAAAAAAAACTAAATTTGGGAAAAATTAAATGAAATTAATAATAATAATAAAAAAAAACTAGTTCCATATGGCCATAAAAATTTAATTTTAAACTTTTAATAAATAGTTCTTATATTGTGCAAGTTTAAAATAATAATTAAAATTAATTAGACTTGCTTATTGATTACTAAATTTTAATTAAACAATTAAAATGGAATCCAGAAAAATAAGTGGTTAAAAAAAAAAAACAAAAAAAAAAAACATGTAATTCTTAATAAATAGTTATCTTATCTTGTGCAAGTTTCATGATTTCAATTAATTAGACTAGCTTCTTGATTACTACATTTAATATAAAAAATAACAAAAAACCATTAATATGGAATCCAGAAAAATTTAAATAGTAAAAAACACAATTTGGGAAAAATAAAATAGAATTTAGGAAAAAATAAAGCTGATTTTACAAGGCCCTAAAAATGTAATTCTTTTAAACCTTTAATAAATAGTTCTAAAATTTTACAAGTTTCATGATTTCAATTAAATAGACATGCATTTTGATTGCTAAAATTTAATGTAACAATTAAATTTAAAAAGTTGACGATCTAAATGAAAAAACCTGAATTTGGTAAATAATAAAACGGATTTCATTATACCCTGTTCTTGTCAGTGAAAGTCAAAGGTGTCCAATGCTGTTTGAACACCGGTGTTTTTCGGAGTATCTTCTTTTGTGTTTTTCTGATGAAAGTAAGTCATAAAGGTTTAGAGTGATATGAACGTTCTGTCATCGTTTATTCGCTCTGATTTTCGGGTGAACTATCCCTTTTAACGTAGTGTGAGCGGCTCTGTTTGAAATCAGATCTGGAGTCGCTCTCCTCTATGAGAGACGGTTGGTGTCTTTGTCCGGATGGCACAATCCTCCACGCAAAGGACAAAAGTTGTTCATAACTCAATAGATGACATGTGGAGAAGCGTATGGTTTCAGCACGGCACTCCCAGCGCGCTGATTGAGAGAATATGAGTGTTATGACTGAATCCAGCCGAGACGTATCTGCTCATCAAAGACTGAAACCACATGCTTTCTTTTAGCCCTTTTTTGTGTGACTTTGAATAGCAAGTGAAGCGTCCTGTCCAGTGTTTGCACTTCATGATTTATTAGTTGATTGTTTGACATTCTGTGATGATTCGAGTGGGAGTTTGTGTTTTATGACACAAAGATGTGGCGAGAAGAATTAGGGTTTCATCTGAAGTTTGAGGAGGCCATTCGCGTGAGGATCCGAGTCTGTCACCGGCCACAGTTTCATTTACTGAGTACCTGAAACTGAGAACAACTGAGATATTTATAACAGCAGAACTTGTGTTAAAAATACAGAGAAATGCAAAGAGTTTTCATGAGTAGGAAAGAAAAATCATCTTCCTGCCACAGCGAAGGCTGAAAGGTTCTCTTGATAACATTCAGCATCAGTTCATGTATGTGCTCTGAAATGACTTCATGTTTTTATTTTGACTCATCATTGAGGCCAAACAGCTGATTTAAGATGATCAATGCAAGAAACAAAATGCTGTAAAAAAGCAAAAACATCTATAGGAAAGAAATCTATAGGAAATTTTAGCCTGTCAAATTAACACGTTTTTACATTTGTGCATGTTTTTGCATGGACTTGTAAAATATTTATGGTAAATATTGCCATTTGTCATTCTAAGCCAATGTGTTTTTGTCACTTGAACCCTTTCTGATCTGAAATATTTACCTTAATATTTACTTAAATGTCTTTTAAAGTTACGTTTTGTGTATTTTTGAAATGGCTTAATTTTGTTTTTTTTTTACTCATAATTTAGGCCACACAGCCATTATTGCAATACTAGCTAAAAATATTCAGTGCAATACTGTAAAAATATTTCGTTCAGTTTTTGCTAAATGCACTCTGAGAAAAATATAGAAAAAAATAATTTTTCAGATTAACAGCTTATATCGACGTAATTGTTGCTTGATTTTATATCACCAAAATCATCACACATATTGTAAATATTCCATATACCAGTCATCCATAAATAACAAGGCCAGTGTTTTGATATGCAGACCAAATTTCACATTTATGCATGTCTTTGCATGGAATTTTAAAATATTTATGTAAATATTGCTGTCATTCTAGTCCAACGTAATTTTGTCAGTCGAACCCTTTGACCTGAAATATTTACTTTAATATTTTCTTAAATGCCTTTTAAAGTTACTTTTTTTTGTTTGTTTTGAAATGGCTTAATTTATTTATTTATTTATTTTTAATTTAGGCCACACAGCCGCTATTGCAATACTTACTAAAAATATTCAATGCAATATTGAAAAATATTTTACTTTTTTTTTTTTTTTTTTTTTTTTGTAAATGCACACTTGAGAAATCTATAGGAATTTTTAATTTGTCAAATTAACAGCTTGTCAATGTTATCACAATGTCAATATTCAATATACCAGTCATCCCAAATTAAAAAGGCCGATATTACGATATGCAGACTAAATTAAAATAACCTGAGATATGCTTATAAGTGAGAACTAGTAATAAATCTTTTTTTTTTTTTTTTTTTTTTTTTTTTTTTTTTTTCACATTTGTGCATGTTTTTGGATGAAATTTTACAGGCTTTAAAAAATGTATTGTAAATATTGCTGTTTGTCATTCTAGTCCAGCGTTTTTCTTGTCAGTCGAACCCTTTGACCTAAGAAAATTTACTTAAATATTGATTATTAGTTACATTTAGTTATACTGTAAAAATATTTTTTGTTCAGTTTTTGTTAAATGCATGAGAAAAATATAGAAAAATTTTAATTTGTCAAATGACTAGCTTATATCAATGTTCACTACATTTTTTTGATTTTATATCACATTGTAAATATTCAATATACCAGTAAATAACAAGGCATATTTCGAAATGCAGACTAAATTAAAATAACAAGAGATATGCTTATTAGTGAGAACTAGTAATAAATCATGTTTTTGTCTTGTTTTCACATTTGTGCATGTTTTTGCATGAAGTTTAAATATTAATGGTAAATATTGCTGTTTATGTCATTCTAGTCCTGTGTATTTTTGTTAGTGGAACCCTTTGACCTGAAATATTTTCAGTGTATTTGCTCTGAAATGGCTTAATTTTTAGACTCCTAATTTAGGCCACACATCTATTATTGCAATACTAACTAAAAATATTCAGTGCAATACTGTAAAAATACTTTTGTTTAGTTTTTGCTAAATGCACATTGAGGAAAAAGAGGAAATTCAAATTTGTCAAATTAACAGCTTATATCAACGTTAATTGTGGTGTTTGATTTTATATCACCAAAATCATCACACATATTGTAAATATTCCATATACCATATGATCTAAATAAGGCCAATATTTTGATATGCAGACTAAATTTCACATTTTTTTTCATGTTTTTGCATGGAATTTTAAAATATTAATTGTAAATATTGCCGTTTATGTCATTCTAGTCCAATGTAATTTTGTCAGTCAAACCCACTGACCTGAAATATTTACTTTAATATTTTTTTTTTAAGTCACATTTAAGTGTATTTGCTCCGAAATGGCTTTTTTTAACTCAATTTTTGACTTATTGACTAAAATATTCAATGCAATACTGTAACCTTTTTTTGTTGTTCATTTTTTTGCTAAATGCACACTGAAAAATCAATAGAAACATTCAGTTTGTCAAATTAACAGCTTATATCAACGCTAGTTGTTGCTTGAATTTCTATCACATATTGTCAATATTCAATAAACCAGTCGTCCCTAAATAACAAGGCCGATATTTCAATATGCACACTAAATTAAAATAACCTGAGATATGCTTATGAGTAAGAACTAGTAATAAGTCTTGTTTTTTCTTTTTTTTTTCACATTTGTGCATGTTTTTGCATGGCCTTTATAAAATATTAATGGTAAATATTGCTGTTTGTCGTTCTAGTCTAACGTGTTTTTGTCAGTTGAATTCTTTGACCTGAAATATTTACTTTAATATTTTATATATTTGCTTTAAAAGTTTTAGTTTATTTGCTCTGAAATTACTTAATTTGTTTTTCTAAAAACATTCAAAGCAATACTGGAAAAAAAAAATAAATTGTCTGTTTTTACTGAATGCACGCTGACAGCTTATGTCAACATTAATTGTGTTTCTTGATTTGATATCACCAAAATTATCACACCTATTGTAAATACTTCCGCCCATCCCTAAATAACAAGGCCGACATGATGTACTCTAAGACTTTTGATATGCAGACTAAATAAAAATACCCCGAGATATGAGTCACATGGAGTGAGAACTAGTAATAAATTGTGTTTGTTTCAGAGCGTCTATCTCTTGAATGCTGTTTTGATGTGTTTGTGTATCTGGGAGCCCTGTAGCCCGTGACTCAAGCGTGACTCGTTCGGTTCGGCGTTTCTCTCCTCATAATTACAGCTCTGCTGTCTTTGTGTGTGAATGTATCTGTCCTGAGTCAGTCTGAGCTCACCGACCCGCTCACGATCCCCTCGGGACAGAAACACTTCCGCGGCCGTGTCGAGCGCCTCTATTGTGCCGTGTAATTAGCGTGTCTGTGCGAGCAGGTAGCGTGGAGCTCGGGATGACACAACATGACTCTTGACTGCCGTGATTCATCTGCTCATAAATGGAGAAAAACTACAACATGCACTTAGTGATCAAATGTCTAGATGCACCCTTATTTATTTATTTATTTTCTTAATTTAAGGTCAAAGGGTTTGGAAGTTTTTGCATGGCATTTAACATGCTTTAAAATATTTATGGTAAATGTTGTTTATATCATTCTAGTCCAGGGTTTCCTAAATGTTTTTGTCGGCTAAAATACCATTTGTTCCTTGAAGTTCCTTAATTTCCTTGAAAAATATTTACCTAAAGTGTTTACTTGTTAATATTCAATAGTTCATGAATATCTGATATTGGTTAATGGTCACATGACGAACAGGTACACAAACAAAAAACTTTTTTTGTATTTTTTTTAAACTTGTAAAATATAAAATCAATTATTTAAATTAAAATACTCAAAATAAAATACTTATTAAAAAGATGAAATATTTAATGAAATATTTAAAAAAAATAAAAAAATAAATATATATATATATATATATATATATATATATATATATATATATATATATATATATATATATATATATATATATATATATATATATAATTTTTTTTAAATATTCAATTAAATATTTCATCTTTTTAATAAGTATTTTATTTTGAGTATTTTAATTTAATTAATTAATTTTATATTTTACAAAAAAAAAAAAAGTAATATTATATTTTACCAGCTTAAGATTTAATCACAACTTAAAATGCCATACTTCACTTGCTTAGGGCCCTATGAAATGCATTAAAAAATCAGCTTTTTTTTTTTTATAAAACTACCAATTGAATAATTTATTAGTTTGTATTTTTATTTATTTATTTATTATTTCTATGATGTCTGTTTCAGTTGCATTTGGTCACATGACATGCAGATAAAAATATTAATTTAATTTAAAATTTATTTTAATATTAATAAAATATTTCATATATTATTTTAAGTATTTAAATTTTTAGTTAATTTATTTTATATTTTACAAGTTTGATTTAATTAACTCAATGCCATTATTCACTTCACATTGGAAAAAAAATAGCTTTTTTTTTTTTATTTGTTTGTTCTTATAGAGGTGCGTCTAATCTAATTCATAAAACCAATTTAATAATTTATTAATGATTTAAAAAAAACCCAGCTCCCTATGATGTGTTATCTATTTTAATTGTAATTAATGTTAATTATTTTTAAAATTTAATATTATCTTATCTTGTTTTTAGTGGTTTAAGACAGTTTTAATAATTAAAAAGAATGTCTAATCAGTTAAATTAATAAAATGTAATTTATTATTAATAATTTATTATTATATTATCAATAAGTGCCCCTGTTTTTTTTTTATTCAGTGTTAATATGAACAGTTACTATGAAAGTATTGCTTTATTTAATTATTTTAATTAAATTATTGAATACAAATACCATTATGAAAAGACAAAATAAAAAAACGAAATCAAATTAACGCATTAAAAAAAAAAAAGTGCGCGTTCCCTTTGATTTACGTGATGTAAATTTGTTTGATGACCACTGTTTTTGATGATATTTTATATTTTTTAATAATGCTATTTGCACTAATTGTATTTAGTTTCAAAATGCGTCTTGAACATCTTTACTGCTTTTTTTATTTTTTTAATCTAGACATTCTGCGTTCGCTCTGTTACACTGACCATTTGGTTATGATTATAATTCCTCTGATTGAACGAAATCACCCGTTTTGCATCATTTCGCAGACGGCTGCTTTTCCTCCCCTAACAAGTGAACATCATACGTCTGACCTCCTTCAGGAGTGTTTTACTAGTCTGAGTCTCCCAGCTGCTTAATGAATGAGTAAGCAGAGCTGTAATTTAGACAAATATAACGCGACATAATTCCTAAACTTTGATCTGATTTGTTTGATAGCTTTGCCTGATTTTCCTGAAATCATGCACGTCGTCCGCCTCTACCTGTTTGTGGAGTACATAAAGCGTGGTTGTGATTTGTCGAGGTCGCTGGCCTCTGCGGATCAGCTGTAACCATTAGACGCTCAAACACGCAGCAGACGCTTTTTATTGGGCCTGCGGAGCAAAGTTTTGTTTATTCAGGTGCGGAGGGGAATGTCTCATAACTCCAGCCGTTTGCTTTTAATGTAAAGAGATTTTTACGGCCGTCTGGAGAAGGAAAGGGCCTTTTTCTGAATGAATTTTGCACTTTTCCACCCACTAATCAGTTCTGTTAATTGGAGTGAATATTCACTGCGCTTATGAATATGGATCACCTCTATTTTTGAGGGTTTTTTCATACTGTGCTGATATGTCATCACCCTCCTGTTGTTTCTCGCGCTGTATTTCACAGTATTAGCTGTCTTTCATCTCTGTCTTTCTCTCCCACCCGCCACGGATCGCTGTAAATACCAATCTCACTTCCCTCTACTTCAGACACTCATGATCAGGATCAGAATTGACCATGGAAATATAATAACTTGCTGCTTCTCAGAAATGACTTTCTTTTTGGTTGATGTCACCAAGGCCTTTTGCATAATGTTACCCAAAACTAGTAAGCTGCCTTGCCTTTTGCTGCCTACACAAGCAGCATCCTATCTAGGGTTTGCACAATATATATACTGGTTTAAAAATGGAATATTTTATTTTGTAGCAGTAGTTACATTGCTGATCGTGCATTGACTTAAAGTTAATTTAATTGTTTAATCAGTTAGTATGGGACACATACATCCACATACACACCAATATTAATATTTAAAACAATTCATTTTATTTTTGTAGCATATTGGCTATATATCAAATTCATTAAACTTTACCAATTTAATAATTTCTTAATATTTTTTTAAAAAACATTGCCCTACGTGTTGCCAGTTTTAACTGTATTTAATGTTCATTCTTATTTTAATTCAATATTATCTTAAATTAAATAAATTAATAAAACCAAAATTAATAAAATCAATTTAATAATGGTGTGTGTGTGTGTGTATATATATATATATATATATATATATATATATATATATATATATATATATATATATATATATATATATATATATATATATATATATATATATACAAAATAAAATATTAATTTATTTTATATATATATTTTGTATTTTGATTCCGTTAAAAAAAAATATATATATATTAAACAAAAAACATTTTATCAAACATTAAAAAAAAAAAAAAAAAAAAAAAAAAATATATATATATATATATATATATATATATATAATTTATTTTTTTATTTTTTTTTTTTTTTTTTTTTTTTTTTTAAATACATGCAAGACACACAATATGCTATCATTTTGCAGCATATTGTCTAATACCGGGGTGGAAAAAAGCCCATATTAATATTTAACCTGCCTATTTTTACACTTCTGTTACATTATAAGCCAATATTGATATTTAACGGCCCATTTTATGTTTTCATTATCTTAGCTGTCATCAAGAATTCACTTGAAGTTAATCTAATAATTTAATAACACACTTAATTTAATCTTTATTTATTTTGTACCATATCTGTTCATATTGGACGTATAGTAGCCAATATTAATATTTAACTGTGTATTTTACGTTTTGATTAACTTAACTGTGATCAATCAAAAAATTTAATAATGCACTTAATTTTTATTTTTGTTGCATACATGTGGAAGTATATTAGCCAATATAAATTTAAATGCGTATTTTTATATTTCGATTCCATTAATCAAGCGTTCACTTAAACGAAAATTATATCAAGTGTGTTATTCAATTACTTGTTTTTTTTGTATCATATTGGTTACTATATTTTATAAATAACATACTTTTATAAGAATTTTTTTTTTTTTATATAACATACTTAATCTTCCAAATACGTATCTACCTTTTATTTTCTGTGTGTGTTGTACTGTTTATAAAGTGTCGATTTGAATAAAATGTAAGAATTGATGATAATTTTTCCACAAGCTCTTTCTGAGGATGTCTCCCTAGGTTTCGCAGCTGAACCTTCGAACGGCTGCGATCCTTTAGCCAGCCACAGGAAGTCCAGTCATTGTTAAGCCCGGCGTTCGTAATGAACTTTCCGTCCTCATTGTGTGCAGTGAGCAGCTCGTCTCGGCAGCGCTTGAATAATTCTTCCTGTTTTGCTGGTTCTGCTCCGTCGGCGGTGTGTGCACTCGGCAGCGCTCGCTGCTGCGTCGTCCCTTGTCGTTTTATTGAATTTGCTGACACAAGCCTGCAACCCCCCCGTCCGCGGATCGCGTTTGTCACGCCAATGGCTCTCGAGTCGTAATTCACTCGTCCGCTGTACTTCTGTTCCGCTCCGTCGCCGGCGCTGTCATGATCGCCCCCCTTCCCCCTTTTTAATTAGACAACAAAACAAAAATTATGAATATTCATAAGCAGAGACCTCATTAATATGCACAATTATGCAAATCAGCGCACAATTAAGCTGCTTCTCTCCAGAGATGCTCGCGAGCGTTAAGGGGGAGATGGTTTTCGGGAAATTTCTGCACCGTCGATCTTTAAAATTCTTCCGTTCGGCGAGTTTCCAGCCTTTGTGCTTTTTGGTCGCTGACATTTCGTGGTTTCGAAACCTTTGAGGTTTGGTTGACATGTCAAATCACACATCAGCTGGTAAAGATGGCAGATACTGAGACGCAGAACAAAAAAAGCTTTGCTCGTGTCTCTGACCTGATGATGTTGATGATGCAAACTCAGAATATAAGAACGATTTAACAAACCAAATCTGTTGTGTCTGAACAGCCTTGTGCGAAAGAGGCTTAAGAAACTCGTCTCGTCAACCTGAAATCAGACTAAGTTCAGGGCTTTAAGACCTGTTAGTCTACTAGTCGAACATGCAAACCACAGACTAGTCAGTTTTTAGTTTTGCACATGCATATTTAATTTTCTATGGCAGGTTTTTGAAAATAAAATGTGTTTTTTCTGCTGTGTGTTGATGTTATTTGTAGTATATACTAAATTGGAGCTTAAGAAATGAGTACTACTTCCATCAAGGATGCATTAAATGGATCAAAGGTGTCAGTAAAGACATTTATAATGTTACAAAATATTTCTATTTCAAATAAATGCTGTTCTTTTGAACTTTCTGTTCATCTGTGAATCCTGAAAAATAAAACACATCACAGTTTCCACAAATATATTGCGCAGCACAACTGTTTTAAACATTAATAATAGTTTCTTGAGCAGCAAATCAGCATATTAGAATGATTTCTGAAGGGTCATGTGACACTAAAGACTGGAGTAATGATGCTGAAAATTCAGAGTTGATCACAAAAATAAATTACATTTTAACAAGCGTTCACATAGAAAACAGCTGTTTTAAACTATAATAATATTTAGATTTTTTTTACTGTGTTTTTAATCAAATAAATGCCGTAAATCAGCATATTAGAATGATTTCTGAAGCATCATGTGACACTAAAGGCTGGAGTAATGATGCTGAAAATTCACAAAAATAAATTACATTTTACTGTATATTCAAAAAGAAGAAAACTATTTTGAATTCTAAAAATATTTCAGAATTTTTCAGTTTTTACTGTATTTCAGAACAAATAAATGCAGCCTTGATGAGCAGAAGAGTCTCTTTTTTTCAAACGCATAATCTTATTTTTGAACGTTGTTGTGGAAAAAACAGTATGCATTTATAATGTCAAATGCATAATTACTGGTTTTCGGTGAAAAGTGCATATCTAGTTCTAAGTATTGATCAATGTTTGTTTGTTTTTCAGGTTTAGATGAAAGAAGCGGCTCGGGCTCTTGGGCTCCAGGAGAAGCGAACAGTCCCTCATTTGGTGCACGGGTATGAAAACGCACACACATTCACTCTCCACCGTATCAAACCATCAGTGCGTGACTAGTAATCCACACTAAAGAGCTCATGTTAGTGAAGTCGGGCCTGCGAGTGAACGCAGACCGTCTCCGGTATCTATTCCTGCTTTGCTTTTCCCATCAGACCTTAATCCCTAAAGGAAACAAACCCGACTGGAGCAGATATCTAGTCCGCTTGAGGATGTTTCTTATTTTGACTTGTGACGGTTTGTTTAAAGCAGGCCGGCGTGTAGCTGTAGATGGGGAGGTCAGCAGACGTGTGTTTGTAGGTCAGTCGGTCAGTGGGTGAGATTAGCCGGCCATTGTTAGCGATCCTCGTGTTTACCTGGCCTGTCTAGAGCTGATCTCTCACCTGTCGGAGTGCTTAAATGTTAGACGCATCACGCATGTCCTATTTTGTCCTTGCCCTGTTTTGCACTTAACAATGAGGCTGTCATTTTAGTCAAGGGGTCAACATTTTTCATGACCATTTTTCTCTAAACGTTAATATTAAACAGGATTTTTTTCCTGCAATGTGGGATAGTCTTTTGTATTAAAATGCAAACAGATGATAATATTAAACACATTATATATTATAAAACACATATTATATTATATTATATTATATTATATTATATTATATTATATTATATATAATTAAATAAAAAAAAAATGTTTGTGTATACAATTTAAAAAATACAATTTAAATATATACATTTTAAAAAAATAAATATTAACATCAAATATTAAATTTAAAAAAATGTTTTTTAATCTGATAAATCAATTTAATAGACATTTATTAAATTAAATTATATATAATATTCGTATTTAATTAAACTTTATATAATTGTAAGTATATTTAAAAAAATGTTTGTACATTTGAATATAAATTACAATAACATTTAAATTATATATAATGATTTTTAATATGCTATAGTAATAAATGATACTCTTAATATACTATTTTAAAAAATGCAATTTAAAATAATGCAAATATTAAATTAACATCAAAATGAAAAAATATATTAAATATTCAGTATATTTTAAAAATATTTGTAAATATGTGTATGTGTACAAATACATATTACATTTATTTTAATGTAATACATTCAATACATTCACTTAAATTTAAACATTTAAATGTAAATGTTAAGTTAGCATCAAATATTACTTTAAAATAAATGTATTTTAATTTTCTAAATAAATTTAATAGAAATGTATAAAATTAAATTATTATATACATAATATATTAAATTCATATTTAATTAAACTTAATATAATTTTAAGTATATTTTAAAAATGTATATACATTTAAATATAATTTACAATAACATTTAAATTAAATATATATTTTTAAATATACATGTATGTATAAAATATTTATATTTTTAAATGTTATTAAAAGATAATTGTACATTTTACTTGCAGTAAATGTTATGAATGGATTGCAGGGGAATTTTTAAATTCTGAATAGTCATAGTACACAACTTTCAGTCATGTTGATTATTTCATGTTATAATTACTTGAAATTTGCATTCTCTGTGCTGTTTATTATGATTATTTTTTTTTATTTTTTTAAATGCATTATTGTGTGTTTTTGTGTGTTAGCTGTATGGAGACGGTCATCACTACTCTGAACATGATGGCATGTACAACTTAGATATTGACGGTAAGTTAATGCAAACCTACACTCATCTACATGAATGTTGATACCAGCGTATTTAATTTGGGCTATTAGGAGGTCTTGGATCATGTTTTCAAGGATGAGGTGCGTTTTCTTTGTTTTTGTTTGTTAGCGACTACATGTGCATCAGTCTGACCTCATTTCCGCTGTAGATCATTCTCTCAAGTTTAACCGCAGGCGAGTGCACAAACCCATGCGTTGCCTGCTGTCCTGAGCAGGTTTAGGTCATGCTGGGATTTCCCTCACGAGAACGTGGAGGGGGGTTAATCCATGCACCTAACCGGCCCTCTCTGGGCTTTAAAGCAGGGTGGGGGTTGCTTTTGAACTAATTACCACTTAGGCATTTATAATGGGCCGATTTGTTGTTTGTGCCCAGTCTTAAAGCCATAAACGGCGCACCTCAGCCAGTCGAGGTCACACGCAGACAGATGGAGTCCAGCAACCCTCAGCCCAACATTATCAGTCAATGAATAAATCACAAACCACACTCCCCTCCAACCCAACACGCTCGTTCATATTTAATGTTGTGTTAGTTTACTAGTACCTCAGTCATACTGCTATATGTGTGTATTAAAACAAAACAAAATATTAACAAAAATTATAAAAGTATCTCAGTGGTAACACCTTACAATAAGTTTCATTAGTATTGTGGAGTCTTAGTATTATAAAGTGTTACCATATATATATATATATATATATATATATATATATATATAATATATATATATATATAATATATATATATATATATATATATATATATATATATAATAAAACAAAATATGAAGTTTATTTGCAAAAACAGAACTCCTTTTTTTTTTTTTTTTTTTTAAATGTTCAAAAATCATGTTTTTATGATGTTATCATGTTTTTGTGTTAGTTAGCTGTCTTTTTTTTTTCGTTTTTTAATATTTTATTTTAATGTATATTATTAATATTTTGTAATTTTAGGTGAATATTTGTCACATTTGTTGGGTTTTTGTCACTATTATTATTATTATTATTATTATTATTATTATTATCATTATTATTTATTTTCTATTATTTTTTTATTAATTAGTGTTTATATATTTACATGTCTATATAGCTTTTTTATTTTTATCTATTATTTTTGTTTTTAAAAATGTTCAAAAATCATGTTTTTTTATCTTTTGTTAGCTATTTTTTTTTAGTTATTTTTTTACTTAATCCAAATTTTTGAGAATAATTGGAAGGCACAATGAAAAACATGATTATTGAAAATTGTTAAATTGTTATCTGTTTTGCAAAAAATAAGTAAATAAATTATATATATATATATATATATATATATATATATATATATATATATATATATATATATATATATATATATATATATATATATATTTTAGTATCATTGAGATGCTAATAAATTTTTCTTTTTATATTTTATTTTAATGTATTTTATTAATATTTTTAATTTTAGGTGAAGATTTGGCACTTTTGTTGTGTTTTTGTCACTTATTATTATTATTATTATTATTATTATTATTATTATTATTACTTTTTACATTTATTATTTATATTTTTACACGTCTATATAGTCTTTATTCTGTTGTCATTTTTATGTAACTTTGGTTTTAATTATTTTAGTACTTCAGGTTAAACAAAAACAAAATATGAGAATGTTGCTTTTGAACCTAGCTAGTTTTTTTGCATACATTTTTATTATGGTTGTAGTTTTATTTAATTATAATAACATAGATATGTGTGCTTGTGTTGTTTATTTATTCATTCATTTATTCATTCATTCATTCATTCGTGTTTATTTTATATATATATATATATATATATATATATATATATATATATATATATATATATATATATATATATATAAATATAAATATAAATATAAATATAAATAAAAACAAACACAAATATTTTTCATATTTAAGTATAATTGAATCAAAATCAAATTTTATTTCCAGTAAATCCTGTTAGCGGGATAAAGAAGTGTAAATGATTAATTTGTTGTTATTTTAGTTTACTAGTACCTAGTTATAGAGCTCAGCTCTGTTACCGTATATAAAGGCAACACACAATCAAACTAGACTGACTTTATTCTAGCAGTTTTAGATGGATAAAATCTATTTGTGCCTTTTCTCATCAAGAATCATGTTTCGCTCAGATTTGAGCCACATTACGAAGGTTAAACGGGTTGCAAATGCTTGTTCATGTTGACGTGTTGAATGCGTTTCCAGATTTCTGAGCGGCACAAAAATGTAAACAAAACAGAAATTCATTTCAGATTCTCTGTAGGCCTAGCCATTGGTAATCCAAGTGTGATGTTGGCTGAATTTGAGTTTCTGATGTCTTTTGCAGGGAAATCTGAAAGAGGATACCCCGTTGCACAGGTAATTAACTGTTTTTAAGTCGTGTGACCAGTTTTTAGTGTGTTCCTCCCCGATGTTATCACTGAACTCTCTGTTATTTGTGTTTAGCAGCAGCTCTTGCCCGCTGATGTTAACGACGGCCTTTCCCCTCCGGGAATGAAAGTCCCTTCTCAGTTCTACAGTCCTCATCGCCGGAGGGTCGCCGACTCCAGCATAGGTGAGAGATGAGCATTTCAACCTCACGGCTTTGGGTTTGACTGATATGTCAGCTTGTGATTGGTTGGTTGGTTGCTATATTTATGTCGTTATATAATTGTATAGCCACACGTTTTCAGTTTATTGTAGCCAAGAACAGTCTACTTAGACAGGAAGGGATGATTAATAAATAAATGACAGTTGGCTGCTTATTATCACAAAATAAACCCTTGTTCCATTTTTATATATTGCAATATTAAATATGCAAGATTTGTTCACCTAATGACTAGAATAGCTGTGTGTGTAATGACTGAATCATTGTGGAGTGAGTGGGCTGAGTTTGTGTTTGTGAGTGCCTCTGCGTAGAAATAATAATAAAATTGCTGAAAAATTGCTTTTTTACTCTAAAGACTTTTTTGATCCCTCTAAGATGGGGAAAACTTTTTTTTTTTTTTTTTTTTTTAACCAATTCATTGATTATAAGAAATAATTTTAAGGCGACATGATATTATCTGTATTATTGTAGTATCTTTTAAATACTTTTGTAGTTTATAGTATAGTTTTTTTTATTTTGAATGGACTATGTATTTAGAATTTAATTTTAGTTTAATTTAATTTTTTTTATTAGTTTTTGTTGTTTAGTTTATTTTGCTACTTCATTTTAAACTAAACGAAAAATTAAAATATCACTAAACTATACTAAAGTATATTTTATTTCAGTTGTATTTTTAGTATTTTTAATAATTGTTTTCGGTTTTCTGTTCAGTAGTTCTGCTGTGTTTGTCATTTTTATTTGTTTGTTTTAAGTTTTATTCATTTCAGTTTTAGATTAGTTTTGATACTTCAAGTTAAACTAAACAAAAAATGAAAAATGTTACTTAAATAAAACAAGTATATAAGTGTTTTTATTTAGTTTATTTTTTTATATTTTTGGGGATTATTTTAATAATCATTGTTTTCTGTTCAGTAGTTCTGCTGTGTTTGTCATTTTTATTATTTATTTATTTGTTTTAAATTTTATTAATTTCAGTTATTTAGTTTCGGTTCTTCAAACAAAAAACGAAAATTGTTACTAAAATAAAGCCAGTATATAAGTGTTTTTATTTAATTATTGTTTGTTTTTGTCTTTTTCTTTTTTTTTTTTTTTTTTTAAATTAAATTTTATTTATTTATTTGTTTGTTTTAAGTTTTATTAATTTCAGTTTCAGATTAGTTTCGGTTCTTTAAGTTAAACTGTACAAAAATGAAAAATGTTACTAAAATAAAACAAGTATATAAGTATTTTTATTTAATTTAATTTTTTTATATTTAAGGAATATTTTAAGAATTATTGTTTTTGGTTTTCTGTTCAGTAGTTTTTTTTTTTTTTTCTCTTTTTTTTATTAATTAATTAATTTATTTATTTGTATTAAGTTTTATTAATTTCAGTTTTAGATTAGTTTCGATTAAACTGAATGAAAAATAAGTGTTTATTTAATTTGTCTTTATATTTTTTAGGATTATTTTAATCATTGCTTTCAGTTTTCTGTTGAGTAGTTCTGCTGTGTTTGTCATTTTTATTATTTATTTATTAAGTTTTATTAATTTCAGTTTCAGATTAGTTTTGGTTCAAGTTAAACTGAACAAAAAACCAAAAATGTTACTAAAATAAGTATATAACTGTTTATTTAATTTAATTTATTTTTTTTATATTTTTATTTATTGTGTAACAATTAAATACATTTAAACTAAAATAGGATATATTTTTGTGCTGTAAAATGCAAAAAGATATTTTATTCTAAAATTACAATACAGACTACTTAATTTATTCATTTTCAAATGGCAGACCATTGAGCTTTTATTTTGACTTTTTTTTTTTTTTTTTTTTTTTTTTTAAACAAAGAAATATATGCTTTGCTGGTTTCAGAGTGAATTGCAGTGCTGTTTCAGTGTCTCGATTGGCTTGTTTCATGGTGAATGAACCAAGCCGTTCTGAAATGCTGAAACATTGCATCCTGAACTTAAATGTCTGTAAATGCAGTGTAGCACCTATATTTATTTTATTCAATCTAAGATACATCTCAATATCAATTATATCCAAATATAACATGCAGTCCTAGTGATCAGCACTGTGTTGTATTGTTTCAAGAGTTTATTTAGTGATATTTTCCTTCATGCATCATGGTTTTGTGGGCTCATGCACTGATGACACACAGTCACTCATGAAAATGTGTGTGGTTTTTGAAAAGCGTGATGTGTCTTCTTTTGCATGAGCTCGTCAATCATGTCAACCGATCACCTTAGGTGTAAATCAGCGTGCTAATAATGTTTTGGTTTCAGATCCACTGCCCAAGAAGATCCGGAAGGTTCCTTCTGGCCTGCCGTCGTCCGTGTCTTCGGTGAGTGTTGACTTGCCCTCATTAGTGTCTGAGCCCAGATTATCATGCCACACGATGTCAGTCTGACCCAACACACACACACACACACACACACACACACTTCCTGTAGGGCTCATGTCATATACTATATGCACACTGTGAACTACGTATAGTGTGCATAAATTCTTTTCCCCGTTTTTGGGTGCGTTTGCTGTGTATGCAGGCGTGCATTCATGCTCACATGCGCATGCTGTCAAAACACCCTCCCTTGCAAATCTCTGCATGGACAAACGCTCATCTACTAATTCCCACGAGGCCTTGGAGGGTTGCCGTGGGCAACCGTGCATGTTCTACTTCCTGTGCCTTTTCCTGTTTGAAGCAGGGCTGCTAAGCCCATTCATTCCTTCTCGTTTTCAATGCAGTGCAAAATGTAAGATGATAAATATAATTTACCACAGTACTCTTTTTGGGAAACAAACCTCTTTCAGTGATCATAAAGTGAATTTAAAATACTTGAGTTTGCATAAAAATCCTCTGTTTTTGACCAATGCAATATGATTAAAAAAATGTATAATTATTTAATAGAATATAAAAGTACAGATAAAGAAAATATACAGTGTGCAGCCATACATGAGGGTGAGTACATGACCATTTTGCTTTAAATGTCTTTTTTTAAATTTCACAGTGTGTTTGACTGAATTTAGTGAATATTGTGTTAAAAAAATCATAAATGTTACTGTATGTTACAGAAAATTAGTTGCACGGATCAAAATTGCATTGTTGAGAAAAAAAAAAGAATAAAACAAGTTTTTTTTTTTGTCATTTCTAAACATGCTGCGACTTTTATATCAAAGTGACTTATACATAATAAAATTAATTTTAAGCACATTTCGATTTGTGCCAACCATGTTAAGTTTTAAAGCGCATTTTCCACACGCCGGTAGTTTTAGTTTCGCTTTAAATGAATGTGTTATTGCTTGCCGTGTTTTATTCGTTGTTGTTTATAATAAATGAAACCGTAATTTGTTTCTTTTATATATGTATTTTTCATTCCTGTTCTGAATACAGTTATGTTTAAAGTATTTGTTCTGGAATGAAAGAAATTAAAACGCGTTTATAGTGTTTATAATAACATTTCATTTTATTTATTGGTATTTCGCATATATTTTTGAATGTAATAATAAAATGTGAGGTTTTTTTCTTTTTTTTTTTGCTCTCTCAATGCATTTTTTTCCCAATGCAACTTATATTCTGTAAAATAAAGTAATTATATTGTATGTGCACACAATAGATATTATATGAATATTTGACACAATATTTATGGAATTAAATTACAAAATATTTAAAAATGGCAAATGTACACTGTAATAATCCGATGTTTTAAAGCTAAATTATCATGTACTTATTTTAGTGTCATTGAGATGGGTTTTTTTTTTGTTAATATTTTGAATTCTTTTTTATATTTAATTTTTTTATTTTAATTTTAGTTACAAATTTAGTAATTTGTTTTTTTTTTTTTTTTTTTTTTTTTTTAATACATATTTAATATTTTTATTTATATATTATACATTTATTTATTCATTTGTTTCAGTTTTATTTTAGTGCTTCAAGCTAAAGCAAATTAATATATTTTATTATAGATATTTTTTTGATCATTTGTTTTATTTTTACTTGACATCTATTTTATGTCAAGTAACGGAAATGTTTTTTCTTTAATTGTTTTAGTTTTGATTAACTATAAAAAACCTTGTCCTCACCCTTATGTTGTTTCACACCGTTTGGTTTTCTTTTTGTGGACATGTAGCTTTTGATCTGCTTTGTTCATTACAGTAAAATCATCCCGGTGAGCAGAAGCTGTCAAGACGTTTATGTTTTCACTGACTAATAGTTTGGGTTTGTTGAGCCAAGAGCAACCTGGAAATTATACAGAATATCCTTGTTTATATTCCATGGAAGAAAGAAAGTCATTCAGGTTTGGCACAACATGATAATGATGAATAAATGATGACATGAATTTTCTCTTTGCGTGAACTATGGCTTTAATCGGTCAAATCGATCTTAAATAGCCAGATTACATATTATTACACATTATATGTAATCATGCCTTAAATTAACCTTTTATTTATTTATTTTTTAATATGTTGATTGTTTGTTAAACTATTGTGACCAATGTATTGAAATGATATTATAATCATAAAAATGTTTATTTTGCCATAAAGATAGATGGGTAGGTAGGTTTTTGTTAATATTTTACATTTAGTTTTATAGTTTTTAGTTACAAATTTAGTCATTTTATCTTTGTCAATTTTATGGGTTTTATTTAATATACATTAATATACATTTAATATTTTTATTTATATTATACAGATTTATTGTTTTTTTTTATTTTTTTTTTTATTATTTTTGTTTCTCATTTCAGTTTTACTTTAGTGCTTCAAGCTAAAGCAAATTAAAATATTTTAAGATTTTTTTTTTTTGTAACTTTTTTTTTTTTTTTTTTTTTGTCAAATAACAACTTTAGTGGTTTTTTTCTTTAGTGGTTTTGGTTTTAGTTAACTAATAATAACCCTGGTATTCACCCTCATATTCTTTCACATCCTTTGGTTTTCATTTCAGTTTTATTTTAGTGCTTTAAGCTAAAGCTAAAATATTTTACTTTATGTATTTAGTTACAAATTTTAGGTAGGCAGGCATATTTAGAACCAGAATTATAAGATGACATTAAAAGACTCTGTTAAAGGATGACAGAATACTAATAAATTGTTATTTTGTATCTTTATTAATCTTTGCAACTATCCTTCAATGCACTTGGTTTTACTCATTTGCCTGCAAAATGTTTTTATTATTTAAAACAAAGAAGTCAGTGGTCATACTACATTTCATTATAATATAATTAGTACAGGTCAGAATAGGATGTTGTTTCGTTTGTGTGTATACAATCGCTTTTGTGAATTTAATTAGAAATTTGACCAGTCTCGTCACATAACCTCATGAGTTTAATCAGTATTTACCTGTATGGACCGAATGCAATTCCCAGTTCTTCACATTGGTCTTATTGTCTCTATGGCTGTCTCATAGTCCCTCTATTTTTACTCTCCCTGTCCTCATCTATTTCTCTTTCCTTTCATTTTTCCTGCTCGTTCTCTCCGCGTGTCTCCAGCTGTCTGTGGTGTTGGCCGCTCTCCAGGAATGGGCAGATGGCTCTGTAATTGGGAATGCATCTCTCTCTCTCTCTCTCTCTCTCTTTATTTCTTTCTTGTGTTCATGCATCTCCTTCGTTCTCTCGTCTTCTGTTTCGTGTCGTTTATTTACGCACATTTCACGTGGTTCTTTTCTTTGTATTTCTCCATCATTGACATCAGATCGCTGGAGCGTTGCTTGTTTTTGACCCCTTTGTTGTGTTTAATTGGCTTGTAATTTGGTCGCATGTTCATTATATTAACACCCTTTCATGGCTAGACAGGCATGCATTGTTGTTTCTTTTGTTTTAGCGAATAACAAAGTATACAGTGTTTTCACGTCATGCCTTTGTGTGTGAAAACTAAAGATGTTTAGAAAAAATCAACTCTGTGGTGGATCGCCTGAACTACTCGTCTTAAGAAAGCTTTGTTTAATCAGATGTGCTTCACATTGAACACTATTGTTGTTTTTTATTTAAATAAGGATGGAGAAAGCAACAAAATGCTAGTTGACTAATGACTTAATTTCTTATTATGACCCAGTTGCAACAATTCATCATTTTTGTAATTATTTTGTTAAAATTATATACATATATTAAAAATTAAAAATATTAAATATTAATTAAAAAAAATAAATAAATATATATATATATATATATATATATATATATATATATATATATATATATATATATATATATATATATATATATATATATATATATATATATGTGTGTGTGTGTATGTATTGTATTGTATTTAATAAACATTTCATTAAAAACATTTCATTATATATATATATATGCACACACGCGCACACACTTGCCATTTATTTAAAATAAATATTAAATAAAATATAATGTTACATTTTCAGTTTTTAAATGGTAACTAATATATTTGTTTACCATTTTGTTACAAATATTTATTAAATACAATAAAAAATAAAATGATAACTTTATCATACAAAATTTTGTAAAAAAAAAAAATAATAATAATAATAAAAAATAGTAAAATGCCAACATATTTAAGTTACCATATATAAAATGTCATATGGAAATAAATAGCATATAGAAAAAAAGATATTTAATGAAATTATATAAAGTACTGTCCTGATTGGGAAAAATATTTAAATATCTAAATATTTATAAGTCATTTAAAATATTCTTTTTAAATTAATAAAATATTTATTTAAATTATAAATATATAAATGTATAAAAATATGTAAATGGCTAAATTTGTGGTAACTAGCTATTGAAATGTCGAAGTTATTTTTGCCACTGCTTGCTGGTTCCTCCTGTATGTTGTGGTCGTCGGTGTGCCGTTATTTTGGACTTTCCCTTGAGTCAGGGTTCGTTTTCTGATGAATGTTTCCTAATTTATTGCACATGCACACATACTGCGGCTAAAGCAGAACCACGTCTTTTGGATGATCACATGACGTTTGTGGGCTCGCCATCACATACCCATGACCTAAAATCCTTGCTTTGGTTTCTTGTGTCTGGCAGGCTTATCCCGGTTCCACCGGTGAGGACTATAACCAGGACGGCACCGGATACCCCGGATCCAAAGCTGGAAACCTTTATCCAGGCTCTTTTTGGCCGGGTATGTGCACAGACGATGATGGGTGGTTTCTGTCTGAGTGATGTCAAGAATATTTGAGTTATTTTGGCAATATTTGATTAATGCATTATTTATCACTTTATTTGCATCAGTAATTGTGACTTTTTTTCTGCATTTTTAAACTACATATTCACCCTATTTTAGTAGTAAACATTCCAAATGGACTTTGCAGTCATGCATGTTTGGTCCAGATTGTGTTTCAATTCATATTAGATCTTCAATATTGAATTAGATATGCAATATAGTGCTGCTTCCAGTTTGTTTATTTTTGATTACATGTTTTGATGTCTCGTGTTGTTTTGGTTTCTCAGATGGGATTCCGGATCATTGGGGATCTGGTTATTCTCCTGTCATGAGTAACTCTCCTCACATCGGTCAGCCGGCCCCGTTCCCCTCCATAAACACACAGGTGAGCCCAACGTCGTCCATTTCTAATATATTCAGAGTTCTTTAAGTATTGTATCTGTAAAACAAACAAAACAAAAAAATATAAATATAATTTTCACAATAATCAGACCATCACAGAAAAGGCTGTAAATGTATATATAAATAATTTATAATTTGTATTTAAATTTTTAAATATTTATATTCAAATGTAAATTGCAAAATTTATAGTATTGTCATATTTATAATAACTCTTCTCAGATCACTTGCCATTGTTTATCTATTTTTGGGGAAAAAAGTAAATATAAATATTTATAAATTATATTTAAATATGTATTTTTTTAAATACAAATATAAATGTATTAAAAATATATTTAAATAAATGGCTAAATTTATAATATTGTCATATTCATGGCATCTCTCAGGTCACTTGCCATTGTGTTTCAAAGTTGTTTTAAAGTAATTACAATATTTAACTCTATCATTTTTTTATATAAATTAAATACATTTATATTTAAATATATATAAATGGCTAAATTTATAGTATTGTCACTTATAGTAACTCTTCTGAGTATTAATTATTTAGTTATAGAAAAATAAATACAAATATTTAGAATTTGTATTTAAATGTATTTTTTTATGTTTAAATACAAATATAAATATATTAAAAATATATTTAAATAAATGGCAAGATTTATAATATTGTTATAATTATGGTATCTGTCAGGTCGCTTGCCATTGTGTTTAAAAGTTATTTATTTTGGGAAAAAAAAATATTTAAAAATATACTTACAATATTTATTTAACTATATCATTTTTTATATTTAAATATATAAAAGGCTAAATTTATAATATTGTCATTTATGGTAAATTTTCTCAGTCTTATTATACAAAAAGTATGTATATAATTAATATAAATGGCTAAATTTATAATATTGTCATATTCATGGCATCTCTCAGGTCACTTGCCATTGTGTTTCAAAGTTGTTTTAAAGTAATTACAATATTTAACTCTATCATTTTTTTATATAAATTAAATACATTTATATTTAAATATATATAAGTGGCTAAATTTATAGTATTGTCACTTATGGTAACTCTTCTGAGTATTAATTATTTAGTTATAGAAAAATAAATATAAATATTTAGAATTTGTATTTAAATGTATTTTTTTTATGTTTAAATACAAATATAAATATATTAAAAATATATTTAAATAAATGGCAAGATTTATAATATTGTTATAATTATGGTATCTGTTAGGTCGCTTGCCATTGTGTTTAAAAGTTATTTATTTTGGAAAAAAAAAAATATTTAAAAATATACTTACAATATTTATTTAACTATATCATTTTTTATATTTAAATATATAAATGGCTAAATTTATAATATTGTCATTTATGGTAAATTTTCTCAGTCTTATTATACAAAAAGTATGTATATAATTAATATAAATGGCTAAATTTATAGTAATGTTACTTCTCAGTCTTAGTTATTTAGTTATAAAAAAATAAAATATAAATATTTATAATTTAGTTTCAATATAAATTATAGATTTTAGATTTTGTATATGTTTATATATAAAAATGTCACATTTAACACTTCAGGTCACTCGCCATTGACGTGTCAAAATTATTGATTTATAATAAAATATTTAATCCTGTAAAAATTTGGAAATGGCATTTTAATAATTTTTATGTTTCAAAAAAATTCTAAATATATACAAATGCATATTTACTTGTATAAATGGCTACATGTATATGTGTGTGTGTGTGTGTGTGTGTGTGTGTGTGTGAATGTATATATAAATATAAAATATGCATGCATGCACACACATGGTTGGAGGTCAGACGGTCGGTTATGATCTCAGAAATGTTTGGTTAAAAAATAGGCCCCGATGACCTCATCTACATTTTTTTTCTTTCTTTCTTTTTTTTTTTTTTTTTCCCCCTTTCTGATGAGCTAGAGACCACAGAAAAAATGCATTTAATTACCACAGACCTTCATGTGGAAAAGCAATCGAGCATTCCTTATGTTGAACCTGCTCTCTTTCAGCGTCTCAATTTCTTTTTAGCCGCAGCAGAGCTGGATGATAGATACCATAACATGTTTGCCACGTGCTCGTGAATAATTGCATGTCTGTGTTTCGCCCGCAGAAGCGGCAGCCTTTGCCCCTGTCACCACAGAACTACCCTCTGCATGGGAGCGAGGTCAGCTTACCCTCCAGCTTCCACCCGGCCTCCGCTGGATATGGCGTTCCCAACCACACGCCGCCCATTAGCAGCACCGATGGTATCATGGGTAAGACTCTCCACCCTGACGTGACCACAAACCAGAGAGCAGCGCTCTCATTTCAGAGCGTCTGAGTAACTCACATTCACCTGTAAACATGAGCTTCTTTCTCTGTTAACAGTCAGCAGAGCTGGAAACGCAGGCAGCTCCGGCGCTGAAATTGGGAAAGCTCTCGCTTCGGTGAGTTTGGGGTTTCGCAATGTGTCATTTACAATTTAATGTTGTGGTAAACTAGTGGTTGATCATTTTTCAGAGGCTAGTTATCACTAGTGGATTAAATGGTGGTTGTTGAGGCTGATCATTTTGAGATGTGATTTAATTGCAAATCGATTGCATTAATGTTCATTCCAAACTTCTTTTGGAACTGCATGGAGTTTGGGGGAAAATTTATTAATTAAAATTTATTTATTAATTTATTATCTTCAAATGCCAACCGCAAATTGGCAAATTATTGACTGGTTAACAATAAAGATTGTGGAAAATTCAGAGTTTATTAATTGGCCCTTGTTTTTAGAAGTAATATTGTTGAGTTGGAATGATAGGAAGAGGAATTTCCTTAATTTGAAATTTTGTAAATAAATGTAAATAATTGCATTAATTAATTAGATTATGCACTTTTGTTCCATAATAAACTGCTGTAGTTTTTTTTTTATTTTTAAGTATTTAAAATTTTTACATTTTATATTTTCCATTTTCATTTTTAATTTTAGTTAAATTTTTACACTTTTTTTTTTTTTTTTTTACTCATGTTTAAGTTTTACATTTTTAATTTCATATAAAAAGTTAGAAATGTTGTCTCTGCAACTAACTAAAATGTATTATTATAATATTTTTAAAACATTTTATTTCAGTTATTGTATTTTCATTTTAAGTAATTTTTATTAAATTCTATTTTTTTTTAAACAGAAGCACATTTTCTCAACTGATGCGACATTTCTTTAAATTTAGTCCATTAACCATTAATAAATCATTAATAGCAAAATAAATAAATACATTTTATTTCAATTGCCACTCAACACCACAGAATGTTAACCACGTTGTTGAGAAGTTCATAAAAAAATAACAAAAAATGTTATCTCAGGTCGTGAGAAGTTCATATGTAATGTTTATGTAATATATTAGGAAATATGTTATATCATAATATATATGGAGCATTCTGGAGGCACAAAATCAAAGTTAATTTATTATATATAATATAAATATATATTTATGTTTTATGTAAAATATAAAATATACTGTATATAAATGAAATGCATGTTTCAATATGTGGATATTGATCAGAAATATAATTTCTAAAATTACTTAATGTGGTATGATGAAATAGTTAATAGTTGAATCATCCTGAAAAATGTTAAAACTAACAAACGCAACAATTGTGCTTCTCTTTCAGCTCAACCCTTTACTTATTATTGTCTCTTGTGGTTTTTAGATATATCCCTCTGACAATAACGGCAACAGCTTCTCCTCGAGCCCGTCCACCCCTGTGGGCTCTCCTTCAAATGTTGCTGGTGAGTTTCCTGAAGATTCTTGACTTTGTAAACGGCTCTGTAGCGCCATCTGCTGTGTGATACTGGCAGGTCTGATTGCTATGATGCCTCCATACGTGAGGCTGTATTGACGTCTGTGCTTGTGTTTACAGCTTCTGCATCTCAGTGGCCCAAAGGCTCCTCTCAGGCCGGGCCGTCGCCTGGTTTTGAGCCCGGACTGCAGGCGGGGGTACGTTCCTCTGCATCACCATAGAGCAAAACTCACTGGTGTGATCTAAGCAGATTGCATTGCTGTAAATGATACTGAGGAGTTTATGAACACATTAGACTAAAGATTTTACTATGTGTGATTTATTACAATTTTTTTTGCAGAATAAGCTGGATGATCGTCTGGGTGAAGCGCTGCATGTGTTGAGGAATCATGCGGTGGGCACAGACATGCACAGTTTGCTTAGCGGACATCCGGCTGGTGCAGCGGCTCTGGGCTCCCTCAGTCAGGCCTTCGGGCTCGTCAGCCGTCTGCCAGGCCTGGTGAGTGTGAACGTGCCTCTGTTTCCAACCTTAGTGAGCTGCCTGCTTAAGGCCCTACGAAATCTTTATTTTTTTCCCAAATTTATACTTAAACGTGCATATATAATTGAAAAATATAAATTTTAATATAAGTTTTACAAAAAAAACACTTTTAGGGCCCTATAAAAGCAGTTTTATTTTTATTTATTTATTTGTTATATTTTATTTTATTTATTTTTATTTATTTATTTTTTTTACAAATTATTTTATTTTTCAGAAATTCTCATTTTTAAAATTACATTTTTTCTTATTTTTTTTTAATGATTAATAAGGATGTGTAATCGTTTGATAATGCATTTAAAATGTAGTGTTTGATTTATTTATTTATTTTTATTTCTTTGAATTATGCTCATTTCATGAGATTAGATTGATTGAGATTCATAAATGATGTGCTTTGTGCAGGTATTTTTAGCAGACAAGCATGCAAAATGTTTTTGTATCATGCATGCTTTTCAGACACGACTTATTAAGCATTTCTGTATCTCAAACAATGTGCTGGACATGCTAAGTTTACAGGTTCGATTCCCAGGGATTGCATGAACTGATAATATGTACACCATGAATGCAATGCAAGTCACTTTGGATAAAAACATCTGCCAAATGCATACATGCATACGCTATTTATTTATTTTTTTAACTTTGAGAAATACATACCAATGTACAATAGTAATTTATTAAACCACACTTTTATTTTGGCGGGTTGTAGTAAAGACTTTTAAGTTTCTTTGTATATCTGATGATAGTTTTCTCAAATCATATGGTAAAATGCTAGTGAAGTGATTCTCAGAGCGGCTCATGTGGAGCGAGATGGCAGATGCTCACTATCGAGTGTACACTATCAGCATGTATTAAATGTCTTCTCTTTCCTCTAGATGTCAAATCACAGCGATGACGCCGCAGGTTTACCACAGTCCAGTGCTCTGCTGCAGGGACACCATGCCCCTCATCAGGCTCCACCCACTTCACAGTCCGACGCCTTTACCAGTTAGTGCTGCTCTTTGAATTATGTTCATTTCATGAGATTAGATTGATTGAGATTCATAAATGTGCTTTGTGCAGGTATTTTCAGCAGACAAGCATGCAAAATGTTTTTGTATCGTGCATGTTTTTGTATCGTGCATGCTTTTCGTTTCCCAGGGATTGCATGAACTGATAAAATGTACACCATGAATGTAATGCAAGTCGCTTTGGATAAAAGCATCTGCCAAATGCATAGATGCATAATGCTTATGAGCCTAATTTTAACGTCCAGAAATCAAACTCATCATCTTTAAAGAATTACATGATCGTTTTTCAGTGTGATCAGCATTTTCTGTTTCTTATCTCATCCTGTTTTTGTCTGTCAGGTCTTTCTCTGCCACGTTCCTCTCACAGCTCCAGCTCAGACATAAAGCGGGAAGATAAAGAAGATGATGAGAACCTGTCTATTGGAGATAAATCTGACGATGAGAAGAAAGACGGGAAAAGCCGCACGCGAACGAGGTACCTGCCGCCCCACAAAAAAGTTAAAAATAACAGTATTTATTTGTAGTTGAATCTTATGTGATATTACAGATGTCTATAAAAGTTTTTGTTATGATGCTGAAAATTCAGCTTTGATCAGCACTTAATTACTTTTACTATATATTCACTTACAAAACAAATTACAATAGTATTTCACAATATTAGTTTTTACCATATTTTTGGTCAAATAACGTGAGCCTTAGTGAGCAAAAGAGACTTTAAACTTTATTCCAGACTTTTTGACTGCCAGTGAAGTTGCATCAATAAACACTCAATATACTTAATGTTCCCACCTCCAGCAGCTTGTGGTTGGTCCATTTTAAAACATTGACGTGAGGTATGCGTCGTTCCCTGTCAGTGTGCCCTGATTGTTTTGCCTGTAACCCCTCTCACCCCTTTGTTCCTCTGACCCATGAAGTCAAGATGATGAAGCCGATGACGAGGACTTGCCGATTGAGGTGAAGGCGGAGCGGGAGAAAGAGCGGCGCGTGGCCAATAACGCCCGCGAGCGTTTGCGCGTACGTGACATCAACGAGGCCTTCAAAGAGCTGGGCCGCATGTGCCAGCTGCACCTGAGCAATGAGAAACCTCAGACCAAACTGCTCATCCTGCACCAGGCCGTAAACGTTATTCTCAACCTGGAGCAGCAAGTGCGAGGTCAGTGTGTGTGGCTGACCTCCGATCAGTGCTCAGGCACGAGATCTCAGACACCGCGGAGGTCTGTCTGTGGTCGGGACACCTGAATGGGTCACGAGGAGAGAAGGACGTAATTGATTAGAGATATTAAATGCATGATGGATAAATGCATATGCATCTAGGTTCAGCACAAGTTGAAATGTTTTAAGGCAAGACACTACAAGCAAAAATGCACTTGTTAGTAGATTTTGGGCCATTTAGCTATTCATAACGTGTTTCAGGCTAGTGGAAAGAAAACATCTAAAATACACATTTAAGTGTTTATTTTACGTTAATGTTTTTATCTATTTGCATCTGTAAATTTTAATTACAAAACATACCTTTAATAGTTTTGCTCCACTTCAGCAGCACTTACATAAACCAAAACTTAGAGATTTATTCCTCTCTATATTCTGAAGGAGTCTACTGAGGGTTTGTTCATATATGATTCATGACTTATGCAACATGTTATTCCTAAAAACATGGCGCAAATGCATATCTTTAAAAACTAAGAGTTTTTTCCTCCACTTCAGTAACACTTACATACACCAAAACTTAGGGTTTCATTCCTCTCTATATTCTAAACAATTGTACAGAGAGGTTTGTACAGACATCATTCACAATGATTTATGTAGCATTTTATTCATAAAAATATTGCGAAAATTCATATCTTTAAAAAAAAAAAAACCTACAAGTTTTTCCTCCACTTCAGTGATACTTGCATACTCAAAAACTTAGGGTTTTATTCCTCTCTATATTCTGAAGGATTTTACTGAGGGGTTTGTTCATATATAATTCACAATGATTTATGTAACATTTTATTCCTAAAAACATGGCGAAAATGCATATCTTTTAAAAACTAGGAGTTTTTCCTTCCACTTCAGTAACACTTACTACACCAAAACTTAGGGTTTTATTCCTCTCTATATTCTGAAGAATTGTACTGAAGGGTTTGTTCATATATCATTCATAGTGATTTTATTGCTAAAAACCTGGCGAAAATGGCTATCTTTAAAAACTAGGAGTTTTTTCCTCCACTTCAGTAACACTTACATACACCAAAACTTAGGGTTTCATTCCTCTCTATATTCTAAACAATTGTACAGAGAGGTTTGTTCATATATCATTTACAATGATTTATGTAGCATTTTATTCATAAAAATATTGCGAAAATTCATATCTTTAAAATAAACTACAAGTTTTTCCGCCACTTCAGTAATACTTGCATACACCAAAACTTAGGGTTTTATTCCTCTCTGTATTCTGAAGGATTATACTGAGGGGTTTGTTCATATATCATTCACAATGATTTATGTAACATTTTATTCTTAAAAACATGGTGAAAAATGCATGTCTTTAAAACTAGGAGTTTTTTCCTCCACTTCAGTAACTCTGACATTAACCAAAACTTAGGGTTTTATTCCTCTCTATATTCTGAAGGATTTTGCAGGGGGGTTTGTTCATGTATCATTCACAATGATTTTTGTTCACATTTTATTCTTAAAAACATTGTACATTTTTTTTGTCTGTAACAGTATTTTTTATTTATGGAGTGATTTTAAAAAAAAAAAAAATCCCAAATCTCCTCTGTAAAAATCTTTAACTCTAATATGTCGACAAAATATAACAAGTTTTTGATCCTGGTTTTGTCCAGTGTTCTGGAAAATCTGTGCAAAGTAGTGCATCTTTACTTCGATAATGCTTTATTAGCGTATTTAACCAAAACATTCAGAAATCTTGCAATGCAAAAATGTTGCCAATTCTTAACATAACCAATCCACTGGAGAAGTATGATGATATTTGTTAGTTAAGTTTTACCCTATTCACATGTGTTGTCTTGCCTTAAAATATGTCCTAGAAACAACCTATCAACACCCTGGCTACCAGCTGAGTTGTATTAAACTCAAAAAAAAAAATTCTTGGTGGTAATTCTTTTGTGATTTATTATGTAGTATATTACATGAGCCTCCTTCCTCCAGCCCACACAGGTGTCTTTTTAAGGTGATTGTGGGACTGTCTGCATCTTCTGTAACTGTGCATGTGTTTCTATCTGTCATTTCATGTTTAGCGCTCATTCCTTGCTGTTCTCTGTTCATCTCACCTGCTTGCAACTAAGATTCATGCAACTAACAGACTCAGATTAAAGCTAGTTGAATAGTTAAAGGAGAATAAATGTAAATTTAGGAAAAGTTTTGAAGAATTTTAGAGTGCTTGTACAATGACTGTCAACACAAAAAGCATCATGAAAGCAGCCAAATTTAAGTTGTTCTTTGACAATCGTCTTGTCTGCTGTAGTTTTATTCACACTCACGTTTTATTCACTCCACAACACTAAAGAAACAACTGTGGTTTAATTTATTTTATTTCAGTTCTAATTTGTTCTTATTTCAGTTATGCAAAGGCAAAATTTCAGTCGCTTACAAGACATGATATAATGTACAACATGACAGTATAATTTCATAGGACTTGAAATATAGTGCACTAGTTGTATGGACTACTATCATGACACTTCATGGTGCCTTTTTGTCATTTTTGGAGTTGACAGCATCTGTGCCCAATTAATTTCCACAGAATAAACTCATGACATATGAGGATTGAGTAAATAATGGCATTTTGATTATTCCTTCAAGACTAGCATGAATGCAGCCATTTATGCCTAATGCATGCAACCATCCCGATTTCCACAGTGGAGATCATTTAGATGCTTCTGTTTTTCTTTCCCCCAATTTTTCAGTCCTTTAAATCTGTCTTCACACATCTTATAGTTTCTTTTCCCCCCAATTTGACTGTTGCATGTCCGTAACCCCTCCGATCCACTGTGAAAACGCTTTTTCCACAGGCATTAACCCCGCAGATTAGAAGAGAGGGACTCGTTCTTTTGTGTTTTCTTCCTAACGTTTTACTCGCATCGGATTGTAACAGTCTGATTAATGCTTGCATGCCATGTTTAACCCTCTGTTTGCCAGGTTGTTTTTCTTTTTACCATCTCTCCATCTGTTCTTCAGCCCTTTTCTTTGCAGATGGCCGCAGTGGTTTTTAGTCTCATGCTGCATAAATGCATCTCAGCAGCGGGATGCGTTTACGATGAGACAGTCGCATTCACCTCATCCTGTCTTCTGTCTGGCTCTCTCAGTGGCAGTGTGTGTTTCTGTTCGGTTCTTGGCAGACGGTGCATCTCTCTCATCTTGCTGTCCTCTCGTCTTGCGCTCTTTTGCTCCGCGGCAGATCCCACAGGCCTCCTGAAAGCCACTGACACTGTAAAGCGTAGCGAACGGCCTTGTTTTGTTTGAAGTTGCGTGTCCGGTCACAATTAAAGAAAGATGCTCCGGATCGGTTGTATCCCGCTCTCTTCTCCGCGCAGCCGCCGGATCCCTCTCTGCAACCCTCGTTTAACTGGAATCAGTGCCGTTTTAATTGGTTTAATCTGTTCAGGCCACTTCCAGCTGGTCTGGAATTTAAAATGCAGCATTTGTTTTTGCTTTTGAAGTCCTTTTTTTGTTTAATGTTTAATGACACTAGGGTTCAGCAGGGAATTTTTAGGCCATTTTAAAATTGTGGTGTGTGTGTGTGTGTGTATATATATATATATATATATATATATATATATATATATATATATATATATTCATTAATTCATTAGGGTTAGGTGATTTATATTGAGTGAGTGTGTGTGTGTATGTATATATAATATATATGTATATGTATGTATATATATATATATATATATATATATATATATATATATATATATGTATATGTATTTGTGTGTATATATATATGATTGTACTGTAACTTTTTTTAAATCTATATTATAAAAAATAATTAAAAAATATATATATATATAACATACATTTATGCATTTAATAAAAATTATTATAAAAAGTGTTATTTATATAACATAATAAAAATTATAATTTGTAAAAATTTATAAAATAAAAATAATTAATGCTTTATATATAAAATGTTATAATATTTATATATAACCTATATTTAATTAAAATGGTAATTATAATTGTATAATACAAAAAATAATTATATGATTTGTTTATAGAATTCTAAATAAAAATAATTATAATACAATGTAGTTCAATTTAAAATTGACAATTTTGTAGTTATATCAAATAAAATTAATTATATATGTGATTTATATAATTATATACATACATAAAATAAAACAGAATTTTTTATATATAAATGTCAATAATTTATAAAATGTAGATTCACAAAAGGACCATGTAGAATGAACTGCAATTAACAGCTTCTTCAGTAGTTCTTAGTAGTTCAGTGTTAAGGTTCTTTTCAACTTAATGAAGCTGAAACGGCTCGTTTAGGTGTAGAATGTACTAAACGAGAGGCTAAATGACTTGAACGAGTTGACTAACGAGCGCCTGGTCGCCCCTGGCAGCAGCGTGTCGGAGGAGTGTCTGACGGTGGAGGAGAAGGAGCAGCGCGAGCGCGAGCGGCGCATGGCCAATAACGCTCGGGAGCGGGTGCGCGTGCGGGACATTAACGAAGCCTTCAGGGAGCTCGGCCGCATGTGTCAGCTGCACCTGAAGAGCGACAAGGCTCAGACTAAGCTCATCATCCTCCAGCAGGCCGTGCAGGTCATCCTGGGGCTGGAAAGACAGGTGCGAGGTAGGACGAATCCCTCTGAACCGCCACCGTCCTGCCGAGAAACACCAGACACACACACCGCTGCTGCTGCTGAGAGCCGTGCATCTCTTTCCTCGCTTTGACTGCTGCTATGCTTGTGTGATGCTTACCTGTGTGTCTGCTGACTTTTAGCATCTTTCTCTGCACATTCTGCCTCGTTTAATGTGATTTATACTAGAAGTGACATTTGCTCATGTGAGCAACATTATTAGCAATCCTCAGTTTTAAAGTTATGATTCGAGTTGACTCATATAATAGGATTAATCTCTCAAAATCATGTCTAAATCATATTTCACCCAAAAATAAAAAAGCAATGATATTACATATAATGGTGTCAGACTAGGTGTTGTAATACTTCAATACTATTGTTTTTGTTAATTAACCATTACGATTTGTGGCATTTCATGACAACTAAATGTGTTTTCCTGGTCAATTATAGATACTTTATAATATCTTAAATGAAAGTTTTTCTTTTTAATTTTGTAATTATTGTAAATAATTTTGACATTCAAGTAAATCACGTTGTGCTTTCTTCCTCCCAACTGCTCTTCCATCATTCTATAATTGTGAATGTTTAAAGATCTTCTTGTTCCTTCAGTGTTGTTTGTCTATGAGCTGCTTCATCAGACTGTAATCTGGCATTTAATGCTCACAGCACAGACTTTAATATCTGATTTGATTGCTGTTTCATTCAGAGCGCAATCTGAACCCGAAGGCGGCGTGTCTGAAGAGGAGAGAGGAGGAGAAGGTCACAGGAGACCCGCAGATGTTGTCCGGTCTGGGTGGAGACGGACACGGCCATATGTAACGCTCAGGTGAGCTCCACATGTGCCATTTATGATGAAGCAATTGAATTTTCATGTTATATGCGTGCATTTGGCAGATATTTTTATCTAGAGTGAGTTGCATTGCAATAAAGGTATACATTTGATTAGTTCATGTATTCCCTGCAAGTCAAACACTGAGATTTTTACCATATTTAAAGCAAAGTCCTGTGAAATCAGTTATATTTTATTACCAAAGTTCTGTTTTATTTAGTTCTAAATTTCATTTGATTTTTGTTTTAATAATAATAATATTAATAATAATAATAATAAAGCGTCTCCAATTTCCATTTTACTTTTTTCCAAATTGTGTGTTTTTTTTTTTTGTTTTTTTTTTTTTTCTGTTTTAATTATTCTGGATTCCTTTTTTCTGTTAAAATAGTCCTGGATTCCATTTTATTGGTTTAATTCAATTTTAACATGTCTAATTGAGATTGTGAAACCTCCATACCAAAATTACATTAATTACATACAATTACAAATTTAGGCCAATTTAAAATGTTTTTTTTTTCTCCATTTTCTATTTAACTTTTTTCCAAATCTTTAGAATTTTAAATTACAATTTTGTTTTTTTCCAGTTATTTTTTTTTTCTGAATTCCATTTACTGATTAAGTTAAATTACTTTTGCCCTATGAAATCCATTTCATTTTTATTTTTTTCCAAATTTTTTCTTTTTTTAATTATTCTGGATTCCATCTTTTTTTTCTGTTAATTTTTGTTAATCAAAGAGCATGTCTAATTATTTACAATCATGAAACTTTTCAAATATTAAACTTTTTTTTTTTTTTTTTTTTTTTTCCCCAAATTCCCCCAAATTTTGTTTTATTTTTTTCTGATTTCCATTTTTATGATTGAATTAAAATGTATTTATTAAAAAATAATTATTATGTTTCCCTAAATTCTATGGTTATATTTAATTTTAGAAATCAAAAAACTTATTTAACAATTTATTAAAAGTTAATACATTTTTAGGCCCTATGTAATTGTTTGTAAATGTTTTTCTCCAAGTTCTGTTTTAGTTTTTGCAAGTTTGGTATTTAATAATCAAAAAGAATGTGTAATCAATTGAATTTGGGAAACTTTAACAACTTAATAATTTAGTAACATTAATTTTTCTGGATTTATGATTTAATGCAAATTTATTATCAAAAATGGTGGTAAGCAAATGACTACATAAAACCTTTAACAGATGAATTGACATTTTTAAAATGTAATGAAAAGTTAGCTCAATTTAGTCCATGTTTGGCAAAGTGCACAACAGCTGTTAAATTAAAGCATTGGAGAAAAATGATGAGATATTCCTTAAAGTTATTAATAATGTTATTATTACTTTACATTCCACCTTACAGTAGCAATATATTTCTCATAATTTCTTCAAGTGAAACCAGACTTTTCTTTTGACTAGTTGTCAAGAAGAGCTTTAAGTCTCTGTCTGTATCTGATGATGGTTTTTCCAAACGTATTGAGAAGAGTTTCTAATGTCGTTCCTGTGTTTTTGTCGACAGATCCTGACGTAAGGAAGCTCTCCGTCGACGTGGCCTTATCTTCCCGTTCTTGTTCCAGAGTCCACACACATACACACATTCGTGATTTATATATTATAAACAGATGTGTTGAAGACTCGCATACACACCGTAACTTCCCGAGCCGCTCGTACGGCTCCGAACACAGTATGTCCTCACCAACACACGCGATCATGGACCATTGGTGGAAATCACCCGTGAGAAACAGCGTCTGCGGGCCCGGACCGTCCTGCTGTTTGATGGTGTGATGTTGGATTTACAGTGTGCTGTTATATAGCACACACACACACAGACACACACACACACACACACACACACACACACACACACCGAGCCCACGAGCCTTTGTATTCAGCGCAAGGTCAAGCTCCGCTGCGGGAACAGATTCCTTTTTTTGTAGTTCATGTATTCGAGTTTGACTTTCTTTTGTACCGTTTTGTGTTTATGATGTAGAAAGAAATGTTCAGTTTTGATACGCAATGTTTATGGTTCTGGTTGGGGATCGCCACTAATGCGCGGATCCCACAAAACCGGCCATATTTCACCTCTAAAAACAAAATTATTTTTAGAAGGAAAATTAAGCCTGTTTTATGGAACATTAAGATTTTGCATTATTATAATAATACAAAAATGAGGTAAAATAAAAAAATTTAATTATACATAATTGAGTGTTTACTTTGTCCTTTATGCTGATTTAAATTTAAATCATTGTATTACAGTGTTTTTACTGTATTACGTTTAAAAATATAAAAGGATATAAGAATTACAAAAATAAATGCTTAAAAATAAAAAACTTGACACATTAAGGTAATGAAAAATAATGCAAAAGTCATAATGATCCTAAAAATAGGCTTTATTTTCTTAAGGTAAAATATCATTGCTATTTTATTTTATTTTATTTTATTTTATTTTATTTTATTTTATTTTGAGGCGGGTGAAATATCAAAACTTGTTTTTGTTTTTCACTTTAATATCTGCCATCATTTAAAAGAAATGGAAAGTATATTTTTAAGGAAAATTAAGCCTGTTTTTCATTCTGACATTAATGATAACCCATAATTTAAAATTGTATTATAATGCAAAGAAATAATAATAATAAAATAATGTAAATTATTCAGCAGTAAGTGGTTATTTTTGTGTCCTTTATGCTGATTTAAATTTAAATCATTGTATTACAGTGTTTTTACTGTATTACGTTTAAAAATATAAAAGGATATAAGAATTACAAAAATAAATGCTTAAAAATAAAAAACTTTGACACATTAAGGTAATGAAAAATAATGCAAAAGTCATAATGATCCTAAAAATAGGCTTTATTTTCTTAAGGTAAAATATAGATTTCATTTTTTTTTATTATTTTGAGGGGGGTGAAATATCTGAACCTGTTTTGTTTTTCACTTCAATATTTGCCATCATCCTAAAGAAATTGAAAAAATATTTTTTAAGGAAAATTAAGCCTGTTTTACAGAACATTAGGATTTTTCATTCTGACATTTATGACCAACACATTTGCCTCAATTTAATTACTATAATGCAAAAAAATAATAATAATTAAATGTAAATTATTCATCAGTAAGTGTTTATTTTGTGTTCTTTATACTGATTTAAATTTAAATCATTGTATTACAGTATTTTTAGTGCATTACACTTCATGTGTAAGAATTACAAAAATAAACACTCAACAATAAAACACTTATTTTAACAAAAACGAAAATAATGCAAAAGTCATAATGATCCTAAAAGCAGGCTTTATTTATTTTTTTCAGTTAAAATGTATTTTCATTGTATTTTTTTTTTATTTTTTTTATTTATTTAATTTAATTTTATTTTTGGGGTGAAATATCAGTGTTTTTGTGGGATTCGCTCTATAATATCTGCCATCATTCACCAAAGTACCAGAGCTTGTGTTTTTCATTGTGGATTTCTTAAGTATTGGAAAACGCTGGATAATATTTCTCTTTTTTTTTTTTATTTTTTTTTTTTTTTTTGTGTCTCATTTACGAGTAACTCATTTTATATCGCCGTAAACCGAACCACACGTATGAACCGCAGAGAAAACCACTCGGAAACGTCTCTTTATGCACATGTTTGACTGAGTCTGAGCATTTCAGCCATGTATTACCACGTTTCTGAGTCCATCTATCAATTTGCTTTGGATGTGACGTCAATTTGGTTTCTTTAGAGCAGACCCCTGTTCTACAATACGAACTCTGACTAGTACGTAGTTAACAGATACTCGTGCATTTGATCAACTCAACGAATTTGCTGCCACTTCTTGTCAATATTTCTACACAAAGTAGAGAGAAATAGATGGCGCGGGTCTTTACGAGACGACCCGGAGTTGTTGTTTTTTACTTCTTTTATAAAGTTCTGTTAATTGTTTGTGTTTACTTGTTTTTGTTATTATCTATGTTGATTTTAAATGTTAGATAAATGGCAAAACTAGTGCTGAAGTACGCCAGGAACAAATTGTGTTTCATATTTCTGTTGCAATTTTTTATTACGGGAGAGCTCGGAAAAAATTTGTCGTTTAGAAATGCCAATTTTGCGCCGAACACACAGAAATGTTCCTTATTGTTGATAAGGTGAATAATCACTGTGCCCAAATTTTGCAAAACCCACATTAGTGGTTTGTCGTAGATGTTTTCGATCCAAATTGAAAGGAAACACAGTACTGAGTTTATCTCTAGAGATCATTTTCTTTTCTTCGTTAGTACTAACATCGTCTTTTACAGCTAAAAGATGATTATATGAATTATTCTTGTTTATGTATTGCAAAAATGTAAACTCTTAAAGGAGGAGAGAAAGAGTGGCCTTCCTCATTCTCCGGCGGCGGGGAGTGATTCTGTACTAGTGCCTGCATCGTTTTGTTCAGTTTTATCCTGGAGTCAGTCAGGTTTTTATTCAGACGTCACGTCTTGTGGCTTCGACTTGAGAATATTTTATAAATTCACATGAAGAGCGACGTGAGAATTCCAGATGTATGTTAAGTGAATTCTTGCTCCTCTGAGCAAATAAAGTACTTTCTTTGTAAACATGCATCTGTTTGTGTCAATTCTCTTTGTTTAGTGATATTTCCAGATGAACACTTACTGCACTGAAGTGGTTTGGCTTTACTTGATTCTCCATAAATCATTAGTCCCAAATCTGATCATTAGGATCTTCTGAGGAACGTTTGTTTGTTTATCTCTCAGTCATCATTGGATTGCATTGCATTGGATAATTTCAATCTCATCTTACTAAGATATATTATTGGAGATGACCACTGATATTCAGATCATTTTATATGAGTATCTGCTGTACTGTTCTAAAGATCCCATCGGAATCACATAAATATCATATTCTACCTATATCATGCTATATGAGCCATTAAAGACATATGAGAGGCTACTTTTAGAACGTTAGTTTCCAAAATTGTCCAAAAGTTCAATTAAACAGCATTGCTAATGAATTGAAATCATGAAACTTACATAATGTCACAACAGTTTAATAAAAGCCTTATAAAATGCGTCTTATTTTTTTCCCCAAATTCCATTTTACTGCCGTAATTCTGTATTCTATTTTCTTTTTTTCAAAAAGTATGTCTAATTTAACGAGTAACAAGAAAAGAGTAACTAAAATTGCACTTTATTGCCCTATGAGATCCATATTATTTTATTTTTTTCCCAAATTACTTTTTTTCAGGTTTTTTTTTCCTGAATATTAATGATTCGGTTTAATCAAATTATTATTTTATTAATCAAAAAGCATGTCTAATTAATAACAATAATTTTTCAAAAGCTGTAAAAAAGAATTACAGTTTAAGGCTTTATGTAATTGTTGTTTTGTTTTGTTTTGTTTGTTTGTTTGTTTTCCCCAAAATTCCGTTTTATTTTTTTCCCAAATTCTTTGTTTATTAATTGAAAATAATGTCTAATCAGTTTAATTAAGAAACTTTTAAAAAAATTAAACAATTTAATCATTTATTGACATTTTTACATTACTAGGCTATTTTTAAAAATTGTCCGAAAGTTCAATTAAAAAGTGTGTCTAATTTAAACATTCAGTAAAAGTGTAACTAAAATTACATTTTACTGACCTATGTTTTTTTTCCCCAAATTCCGTGTTTTTTTTTTTTTTTTGTTTTGTTTTCTGGATTTTATTGATTCAGTTTAATCAGATTATTATTTTGTTAATCAAAAAGCATGTTTAATTAATAACAACTATTTTTCAAATGTTGTAAAAAATTGCATTTAAGGCTTTATGTAATTGTTTTTTGTTTGTTTGTTTGTGTTTTTTGGCCATATGTTATTGGTGTTTTTTTTTTTTTTTTTTCCCAAAATTCTGTTTTATTTTTCCCAAATTCTTTGTTTATTAATCAAAAATAATGTTTAATCAGTTGAATTAAGAAACCTTTTAAAACAATAAAACAATCTGTAAAACAAACCGTAAAACCATTTATTTTTACACTAGGCTATTTTTAAAAAACTGTCCAAAAGTTCAATAGATTGACTTTTGTTTCATATTTTAGGCTCTTTGGGGGTTAATACTGTTCAAAGAATGTTACCCAAAAAATATCACAATATATTAGAAATCAAAAAGAGTAAATATGACAAAAAAAAAAAATGTTTTAAATTCAGGATCTTATTACTACTTACATGTATTATTAGAGAATACCAGTGTTGGAGTAACTTGAGTTATGTAATCCGATTACTTTTTTTTCAAGTAACATGTAAAGTAAGGCGTTACTTTTAATTTACAAGAAAATGTCTGCGTTACTTTGTTTCCCCATGTATTGACTGACAGCTCACGTGTTGCCATGTTGAGAAATAATCGGAAGTAAGTGCAGAGGCGTTATGTGCGCTGTGTGAATATGATGCTACTGTAGTTCTAGACTAAATGTACATTTATTTTATTTTTATTAAATGCAATTCATGTTTCACTGGCAATGCATTTACTCATCTCGCTTGCAGAATGGCAGCACGGCAGTAAGGTTTGTTTGCGCCCTCTACTGTACAGACGTGAATATACATTTCCTGCAGCCTAAGGCTGATTTATTTCACTTTGAAAAAGTTCTGAAAGTGCTTGTACAGTTGCCAAAAATAAAATCTTTTTATATTAACAAATAAGCAAGCCCAGCTCAGATGAGAAAGAAGTAACGAGAAAGTAATGCATTACCTTCCATAAAAAGTAACTAAGTAAAGCAGTTTTAGTTACTTTTTAGGGAGTAACATTTACTTAGTTATTTTTCAGGGTGTACCGCAATATTGTAATCCATTACTTTTAATAACTTCCCCCCGCGCTGGAGAATACACAGCAATGTTAGGGGGAAAAAAAATAAATCGTTCACACATGTTCAGTCTCAGAGCGTCTCCTGCTGGACATCAAACTACTTTTTCCCCCCTTCCGCTTCATATATAGTTCGTTTGTAAAACAACTTTCAGCGTCTTTTTGTGACTTCTTACTTTAAAATTTTAAGACGTGAATAAAAAACATTATTTTAAAATTAAATAAAAAACTATAAAAATAAATACAATATAAACACAGTAATTTATCGTACTTTTAATTTAGAGACTTTTACTCTGTAGCAGCCTCTCAATAACGAACTTCCGCGCATGTCGCGCAGCTGATGACGCTTCATCCGCAGTTTTCTGTGCGTTTGCTGTAGCCGTCCTGCTCATCACCCACGTCTAATCATGTTGGGCAAAATAATCGGACAGAAATACGTGTCTATCGCGAAAACATGGTAAGAACATGGTAAAACGCCGTACAACAGGAGGACCCTGCCGTTTTATTAATTTTACGTTTTGTTTTTTATTAATAGTGTTGTCCTTGTGGCGACCTGACTGTAGCCTGCTAAAGCTAATGAGATCAGGTCACGATAACTCACTGTTCAACTTTACTGTTGTGTTTTTTCGACTGTTTATTTCATTTTATAGCGCATATATTATTTATTTAATAGTGTAGTATGTGTTTATGAATGTAACAGCTGTTTGTATTTTCTTATCATTGTTCAGACTGCTTTATTGTACACAATAGTCAGCAAAACACACGATAAAAGCCAGTAAAATTATGGCAAAAATGCTACTAATACTGTTAAATAGATTATAAAAACCAGGAGGATCTTAAAGATTGTTTTACAGCCTGTCTGACCTTCAGAATAATATAATAATATTTTAAAATGTAAACCAGAACATGCATTTTTTTTTTTCAAGACAAAGGGGCAAAACTCCCTTTGTCTTGAAAAAACCTAATGTTTTGGTTTATATTATTATTAATAGTAAGTTTATTGATATTCAATTAACCTCTAACTGTATTCTTGCCTTAACCTTTGTGTGTGTGTGTGTGTGTGTGTGTGTGTGTGTGTGTGTGTGTTTTTGTTTGTTTGTTTTTTTAAACAAAATGGTCAAGATTTGTAGTTTGGGAGTTTAGGAGAATTGTATACAAGACCATATGCATTAATTGCTTTATGGTTCTATTTTGATAATCTTGTTGATTTCTTAATAGTATTGCTATAAACATGTCTTTACCCCTGTAAAGCCTGACATATTAAATGCTAGTCAGAAAATTCTTGTTTTTGAAATTGAACAGTTTATTGAATCTTTAGAAAACATTTTTTAAAAAATCTAAAATGGCTTTTTCATGTCTCCTATAGTCTGCTATAGTGCGTATATGGAGGGGAAAAACAGCCCAGTTTTATTCAGAGACTCAAACTGAGCAAAATAATTGCTTGTAATGTAAGTCAATGAGATCTTTATAACATTAGAGCAGATACTGACATAAAATGATGTAAATATCAGTGGTTACTCTATATTTCCAATAATATGTCTTAGTAAGATGAGATTAAAGTGATCCAAACATATAATGCAATCCAATGATGATTGAGAGATGAACAAATAAACATTCCTCAAAAGATGCGAGATGTTTTGGAGGCTTGGGAAGATCATTCCTCCACTGAGGAACAGTGAAAGTAAAGCTTCTGGAAACAAACGTTCCTCAAAAGATTCTGATGATCAGATTTGAGACTAAAAAAACGACTCATGGAGAATCAAGTAAAACCAAGCTACTTCAGTGCAGTAAATGTTCATCTGGAAATATGACTAAACTTCTTCTGAAGTTTACTTGATCAAAATAACTCGAGATTCGACAGCAAAAAAAGTGTTAAGGTTTGTACGATTACACTAAAAGACCTTTGACTGGATCAATCAGATGACAGAAAGAATGTAGTAGATTGTGCACAACAGGATTAACAGAAAGGTTTTGATCATTCAGAGGCCTCTCTGTATCAATTATGATACAGCACATTCAGCGTTTCCTCATGAGTCTCGTGTTCTCCAGGGTTCCTACGCTGGCGGTCTGGGGTGGAGTTGGAGGTGTTGCTCTCGTTCACTTCACAGACTGGAGGGTCATCTTGGACTACGTTCCCTACATCAATGGAAAGTTCAAGAAGGATGAGTAGATGAAGGTTTGTCATGTTTATCTCTTCATTGACCTGTCTGGACTTCAAGAACAGTGACTTTTGCATAGTGTCTATTTGCATTACAGTGTGATAGGAAAATCACTTTGGTTCATCACTTTTTTTTTTTATCATTTTTGCTCTAAAAAATTTGATTTTTACTGCTTGTCTGAACAAAACCAAAGTGACTTTTCATTTGACTGCTGCTGTCTTTATTTGCTGGATATTACTTATGATTCTCTGTTCCTGTAGGTCAGTTTTGCTTCAGATGGATTGAAGATGGAGACGTTTGTCACTGTTGGAGATGAAGACACCAATCCACCGTGTGAAACGGACTAGTGAATCACCCTCCTTTTGTTCATCACTGCTAAGGAACAATGTGATATTTATTTTTTGGAGCGTTCAATCCATTTTTTCCCTCATGATTATTTTTCAGTGTGGATTATACTCATGAAAAGAGTAAAGTCTCATGATCAAAATCAAATGATTATAAAGATGTAAAACCTTCTTCATTTGTTTCCACTGAATCATCCAGGAATAAATACACTGTAATTCTGTCACTGAGAACATCATCGTGGACCTGAACTCGGCTTTTTAATTCCTTTGTGATCTCCATCCGCTCAACCGCGGGTTACGGGGGATGCTTGTTAATAAATAAAAAATAAAAAAAGTTTGTGGTGTTTGTTATGCTTCATGATCACTAGTTATTCATAGGCACAAGTTTACCATTGTTAATGTAGTTTTACATTAATCTGATTTGTATGTATTTTTTTCGTATATTTTCTATATATTTTTTTTTATTTTAGTATCATTGATATGCATTTGTTTTTTGTAAAATTTGAATTTTGATTTTAATATTTAAATTTTTTGTCTTTTATGATTTTTTATTTATTTATTTATTTATTTTTAGTTTATTTAGTTTTAGTTATTTCATACTTTAACTGAAAATGAGACATGTTGCTTTGGTAACTAGCTGAAATAAAATATTTTTTATTTTTTTATCTTGATTTTTTTTATTGCATTTGATGTTGATTTTATATCAAGTAATTTTAATTTTTGTTTTATTTAATGTTTGTTTGATTTACGTTGGTTAGTGTGTACATATAATGTCAGATATTTTTAGAATTTAGATAAAATATACTTTAAAAGATTTTGTGTCTTTTACATGAAGTGAATAACTCTCTTAAAACAGTGAGTCGATTCCGACTGAACTGTAAGATCCGATTCTGTGATTCACCAGCCGTCGCTCTCCTTCTTAAACAACAATCGACTTTGAAATCGCTACAAACTTCTCGACAATTACAGCAAATATGTTTTCAGCTCTTTTCTTTTGTAAAATGCTTTTTGACGCATTTACTTCTCCGCTGATGAATGAACTGCGAGTCGACTCTCGGTTCACAGAGAGTCATGAGTCAGAAGGTCGTGAGGTGAGCGGATAGAGAGCAGCGCCCGGCCGCCTTTAACCCTAAACATTCACAGCCTTTCCTCCAGAGAGACTCCGGGAGAAACATGGAGAGGAAAAGGTGGGAGTGCTCGGCTCTCCCAAATGGTTGGAAAAGGGAAGAAGTGACCAGAAAGTCGGGCTTGTCCGCGGGGAAAAGTGATGTCTATTATTTTAGGTACTGCAGCGGGATTAGCCGGAGACCAGCGAGCCAAGACAAAAAACTGCCTTTATCTAATAGTTAACTATCACTAAACCGACTTCAATTGGCTAACTGAGGACTATAGTACGTTACTGTTGCAGGTTATTGTTGTTTGTCGTGCGTAAATTAAACTAATCGTGTTTTGGCGTCTCGTGCGAGTTAGCATTGAGCGCTAATCTGCGCTAGCAGCCATGCTAACTCATTGTTTTTGTTTTCTTTCTCAGTGTTGATTTAGTTGAGCTATGGATTTGTGCTAGTTTAAATTAAATGAATATTTCCTTGTAGTCCGACTATTGTTTATATTCGAGTCTGCACTGTATTGATGATAAAAAAAAAAAAAAAATGTTTATTTAATCGGTTAACGCTGTGGTAAGTGATGCAGGGGCTGCAAAAGTTTAATCAACGAAGAATTTATGATGATTCGTAATCGCTTATTTATGAGAAGAATAGCCGGATGAGCTTAAATATTCAGTTTATGCAGTGTAGCTTTTATATAAATGCCAGTTATCATTTGCACCACGGTATTACTGTACGATACTGTCATTTTACTATGGTACCAACACAGTTTTAGGGGTCTTGCTAGTGTGTCTGTATTAATTGTTATGCTTTAGTCAGAAATTCTCCATGCATGTGTCATTTTTATTTTGCATAATTATGTTTGAATATATTTGTAACGTGCAAAATGGCTTTTTCAGTGGTGATTTGTGTGAATGCATATCTATCTTTCTTTTTAACAGCAGGATTATTTGTAAAACATGGATCCGAAGTGCAGTTGTCAGTGTGGACAGTAAGGAATATTTCTTGATCTTTCTTTTCCTTCTTAGTCCAACAGGGAAGAAGTTTAGGAGTAAACCTCAGCTGGCCCGATATCTGGGAAACTCCATGGATCTCAGTTCCTTCGATTTCCGCACAGGGAAGATGCTTATGAGCAAACTGAATAAGAACAGGCAGCGGATTCGCTACGATCACAGTCAAAGCAAGGTAAACGCATCTGACTGAATGCGTCATGTGCACGGCAGTTTGTTCTTTCTGTATTGTGCTGTTTGTAATGTTATATCTGGATGTCTGTTTTCAGGGTAAACCTGATCTGAACACGTCACTGCCAGTCCGACAGACGGCGTCCATCTTCAAACAGCCTGTCACCAAGGTTACAAATCATCCCAGTAACAAGGTCAAGACGGACCCTCAGAAAGCTGTTGACCAGCCAAGACAGGTAAACATCACATCTGGTGCAGCTGTTTACAAAGTAAATATGTGTTCAAAAGTTTGGAGTCACCAAGACTATTTTAAAATGTAGCCTGTTCTGCCTACCGAAGATGCATTTATTTGATTAAAAAATACAGTAAAAATTGTGAAATATTATTACAATTTCAACTAATTGTTTTCTATGTGTATATCTGTTAAAATGTAATTTATTTCTGTGATCAAAGCTAAATTTTTAGCATCATTACTCCAGTCTTTAGTGTCACATGATCCTTCAGAAATCATTCTAATATGCTGATTTGCTGCTCAAGAAACATTTCTGATTATTATCAGTGTTGAAAACGGTTGTGCGGCCCAATATTTTTTGTGGAAACGGTGATACTTTTTATTTTTTAGGATTCACAGATGAATAGAAAGTTAAAAAAGAACAGCATTTATTTGAAACGGAAATATTTTGTAACATTTTAAATGTGTTTACTATGGAAGCCCATTTCTGCCATAGGATTAAAAAAAAAAAGAAAAAAAATCAATTGCAACTTTTTATCTTACAATTCTTTTTTCTGGTAAAAAAAAAAAAAATGCATTCAGAATTCAGATTTTTTTTTCCCCTCATAATTGTGGGAAAAAAACCTGTAAGATAGTAAGTTAAAGTAACCTTTATTTATTTATTTATTTATTTATTTATTTATCTATCGTGCTTGCTAAATATTTTTTTGGGAGGGAAATATATAATAGAAATTATTTTTATTTAGCAGGGATGATTTAAATTGACGATAAAGACATTTATAATGTTATAAAAGATTTCTATTTCAGATAAATGCTGTTCTTCTAAACTTTCTATTCATCAAAGAAACCTAAAAATGTTAAAAATGTTACAGTTTTTGCTGTACTTTGGATCAAATAAATACAGGCTTGCTGAGCAGAAAAGACATCTTAAAAAAAAACAAAAAACTTTTCACTGGTAGTGTATTCAATATATATAAAAAAAAAAATAAAAAAAAATTTACTGACACCAAACTATTAAGAATATAGGTTGACCAAAAAGAACCATAAAACATCGATCCAGTCAATGAGTCTGTGTTATACCACATTGACTGTACTTCACATGTATTTTGCAGCTGTTCTGGGAAAAAAAGCTGAGTGGACTCAATGCTTATGATATCGCAGAGGAGCTGGTGAAGACCATGGATCTTCCCAAAGGATTGCAAGGTGAACATGGCAGAGCAGTTTTCATACAAACTGAATGAATTGAGCTCTAATCACTAGCTCTTTTCCCACAGTACCGTGGAAGCAAACGTACTGTGGTGTTAGAAATGCACTGAATAATACGGTATTGTGTTTGTAAATGGCAGGTGTCGGTCCGGGTTACACAGATAAGACGCTGCTTTCGGCTCTAGCGAGCGCCCTGCACACCAGCTCGGCTCCCATCACGGGTCAGCTGTCGGCCGCGGTGGAGAAAAACCCTGGAGTCTGGCTCAACACCACACAGCCTCTGTGCAAAGCCTTCATGGTGACGGATGAAGACATCAGGTAAAGCGAGCTGCTCCGCAGTGTTTGTAGTGAAGCAGAGCCATCCAGTCCAGCAGAGTTTAGCTCTAAACCTAATTAAACATGCCTGAACCAGCTAATCAAGATCTGCAAGATCACTAGAAACTCCCAAGCAGGTGTTTTGGAGCTAAACTATGCAGGAAAGTGGGCCTTCTTTGACACAATATGATGTTTCATCTTTCTGAGGTTCACTTAGACAGTATTCTTTCAAATTTAGTTGTACATGATTGTCTGATAACATACAGTAAAACAGCCAGTTTTTAAACATTTGTATAAACACCATCATATGACATGAGAAACAGCACTTTTCAGTGAGTTTAATGTCACATCCAGTGTAGTGTATAACTTCCCCATTCAGTAACAGTCTATGATTAAAAAAAAACACACATTTTAATTTTTCTGCTGTTTAGAAATGAACCAACTTTGATGTGTGTTGATTTTTTTTTTTATTTTTTTTATTTTTTGTGTGTGTTTAACCTAGGGTTATTATTGATTTACTAAAACTAAATAAAAGTGTTAACTGAAATAAAATTTTTAAAAGTTTTTCTTTTAATTATCTAATTTAAGTTAGTCTAATAAAATAATGTTTGTTTTATCAAATAATTTTTTTTTACTTGTTTTATTTTAGTTTATTTTAATTTAGCAACATTTCTAATTTTCATTTGGTTTAACTTTAAGTACTGAAACAACTAAAACTAAACTAAAACTAAATAAATGTAAAAACTATATAGACAAAAAAGAAGTTTAATTAGAAGTACAAAAATAACTATAACTAAATAAAAAAAATTAAACTATATAGACAAAAAAAACAAAGTTTAGATTAATTAGAAAAACTCAAAGTAAACTAAACTACAACTAAATAAATTTGATAAAAAAACTGCACACACAAAAACTAAAGAAATATTAAAACAACAAATAAAAAATAAACCATGTAGACAAAAAAAAAACGAATATAATGACAAAAAAACAAAATTAATATTTAAACTAAAATGAAAGTGAGAAAACAGAATATTCAGAATATTAATAGTAATAGTATATCAATAATATTAAAATAACACTTCTCTGACCTCAAGAGTCGTTTCTGTGGTTTAGTTTTAGTAAATGCTCTTGTTGGACCGGGTAGGAGATGTTTTAAGCTCCAGTGTGTTATAGTAAAATAATGAATAGTTATCTCAGATGGTGTTTAATGAACATGCCAAATATTTGAATGCTCTATTGAAATGCACTGCGTCGCTGTGCTGCGTCTACAGGAAGCAGGAAGATCTGGTGTACAACGTGAGGAAGAGGCTGGAGGAAGCGCTCATGGCAGACATGCTCGCGCACATAGAGGAAGCCGCCACCGAGGCGAAATCTCTGAAGGAAGAGTCCAACGACGAGGAAATGGAGTCTGTATAGCTGTAAGAGAAACAACAAATCAGGCTAATAGAGGATTCTTCATTTAGGGAACACTTTACCTGAGGATGATGATGCTTTAATCCAATTTTTACAGATTATAATAGTTTTACAATTTATATAATGCCTCCTAAGCAGTGATGGAAAAAGTTACTTTTAAAAGTAATGCATTACAATTTCGCGTTACTCCCTAAAAAAGTAACTAATTACATTAATTTTTATGTAAAGTAATGCGATACATCACTTTTGTCTTACTTTTTAAATCTGAGCAGGGTTTGCCTCTTTGTTTTTAATATAAATAATTCTAATTTTGCCAAACATAAAATCCCTTTCACACCAAAAGTGAAATGAATTCACCTCAGAGTGAAAGAAAAGTGCATTCATGCAGGAGAAGATCACTCTACAGCAATAAAAAAACATGAAGCACAAATGTTAGTTTATCTAAAGTAATTTTTGCTTATTCATATTGCTGACTTGGATCATTGAAGGTCAGCAGCAAACACACTGGTTAAAAAAACGGGATTAAATACAATATTTGTATTATTTAACATATTTAATTATTGCCATTTGTGTCATGTTCTGAGTTTGCATTTCACTGTTTTTATTCATTTGGAGGAATACTGAATCTGTTTTTGTAAGTGAGATGAATTCATGCACGTTCACATTTAGTCTAGAAGATCATGTTTACTGTTGATTTCCCGACAGGAGACTTAATAAATGGGGGAAAAAGTAACTCATATTTCCTCCAGTAATTCAAAAGTGCTTTACTAGTAATCCGATTACATGCGTACAATGCGTTACCCCCAACACTATATAAAATATCAGAAAAAATATTCTTTGCAGTTATCCTTAGAACAAAAACAAGCATATTTTCAATTTATGTGTACAGTAAAATTGTTTAAAATTATTTGTGTTTTTTATATTTGTTATTAACAGCATTTTTACACACATTCATTTTTATACATATGAAATGCCATGTTTTTATGACTAATATCTTGGAAATAATGTCAAAGTAGTATTTATTTGTTTGAGATTTGTTTTACAAATATGGTGCTCATTTTTACCTGGTTTTGTAGAAATGCATAGAATATTAGGAAAAAATATTGAAAAAAACTTTTATTAAAATTATGTGGTATTTATGGGTATGGGAAAAATTGTGATTTGTTTTTATTTATTCATTTATTTTTATTTCTTTAAACTTATTATTATTTTTTTCATATTTAGAATTTTTAAAAATTAATTTTCAAAAATTATTTAGTATTTTAGACAACCAGTGCAGCTGCATTAAACCAAAATTTCAAGGCCGGGATTAGATCTGCATTCAGTGACGTAATGAAAGTTTTGACATGAATGAAACGCTTTGAATAAGATCTAGTTTGAGTTTGATTGTAATGCTGTTCATTTATGTGTCTGCAGGGAAAGTGATTTCGATGAGAATGATCTGGACGACAGTATTTTTCCTCCCGAACCCAAAGACGCTCTCAGACTGAGACTTGAGCTGATCCCTATGCAGAAACCAGCCCCGCTCTCCTGCCTTCTTTCTCCAACTCAACTGTGAACGTTTGTTTTACCCGTAACATTTCAAGCAGTTTTCTAAAACCAAATTCACTTTTTTCCTAACTTTAACTTGTTTGAGGTGGATTCGCTCTATTTTTGTACAGTGTGTGTTTAATATTTGGGGTTGGGCTTCATCAGGTTTGGGTTTCCAGCGTAACACAGTTAGGTTTTGCTTTTTAATTTGGGCGTCGTAAGCTAATTTCAAATCATGAAAGTCTAAGATATCATTTTTACACAAATTAGTTTTTTATACAAACAAAATGCCATGTTTTTATGACTGATAATAATGCACTAGTAGTACATACTGGTTTGTGATGGCTGGTACAAATATGGTGCTCAGTTCTTCCTGGTATATTATATACCTTTATATTATAGCCTTTGTTACAGTGCTAGACATGGCATAAGCTCTTACAGTGGTGCTTTTAGGTTTTTGTATTCATGAATCTGTCAATGCATAGCTGATATTAAAGGAAATGGACAGTTTTACAATATTTCTGGAGTTATTTTTCAAATGATGTCATATTGGATCAGGCTGTTTGTGTTGCTGTATGAAGTTGGTACATTTGACATTATTCACTGATGCAGTATGGTTTATTACGATTATAGACTGAAATCTGTGACGGTTACAGTATAGAAATCTGCATGATGCATCTGTTTATCCAGTGTTTGGTCAGTAGATGGCTTGATTTTCATTTACACTAATTCTTCACACACCCATGATTCAATTCTATAGATTTACTCATACCCTAATGTTTTTTCTTTAAAAATGATTGCATTGGACAGTCATATTTGAAATATGCAGGAGAGGTGTTTTTGTATTTTGCCCTTTATTTGCAAGAAAACTTCACTTTTTGAGGATACAAACCTTGTAGCTGAAGGAGACATAATTTTGTAATCGTGGAAAATAAAATTCTTTCAACACACGTAAACATATTCATGTTTTCTTTTAATACAAATATCTCATCATATTTCACAGAAAACAGATTTTTGAATCGCAAACCTTTGTCACTAGTTAAATGTTTCATTTTATACGTTTTTCCATGTTAATATTTAAAATGTATTTAATTTATTTAAATACATCGTTATTATTAAACATGTTTATAATTTAATAAGATATTTTTTTCATTATGCATTCCAATTAATCTCAATCAAACTGTAGTTGGGTTATTTGGATATAAAGTAAAACTAACTAAAATAAACAGCCAACTAAAACAATAAAAACATAACAATAAAAAAAACATGATTTTTGAAAATTAAAAAACAAAAAGTTATCCGTCTTTGCAAATAAACTCTCTGTATATACATAAATATATTACATTATATTTTGTATTTAAATACAAAATATTAGTAGTAAAATAGTATTTTATATAAAGAAATTAAATATATATTTATTTATTTCACAGAAAACAAACACGGTTCTCACTAATGGTTTAACTGTATACATATGCTTTTCCATATTAATGTGGAAAAAAAATGCATAAGATATTTATGGAATTTTGAAATAACAGTTATGTGTACATGTATGTATAAAATCTATTTATGAAACTGAATCAGTAGAATATATTATAATATAGATTCTGTGTGTGTAGGCTATTCATAATGGACATGCACTACCAGTCAAAAGTTTTTGAACAGTAAGATTTTAATTTTCTTTTTTTTTTTTTTTAAGAATTTTCTTCTTCTCACTGTATATATTTTATCCAAAATATAGCAAAAGCAGTAATATTGTGAAATATTGTGATTATTATCAATATTTAAAAAAGTTGAGTTTTTTTCAGGATTTTTTGATGAATACAAAGATCCAAAAATCGGCATTTATCTGAAATAAAAAGCTTTTGTACCATTATACACTATACCATTCAAAAGCTTGGAGTCAGTATAATTAATATATATATATAGAAATTAATACTTTTATTTAGCAAGGATGCTTAAACTTGATCAAAAGTGATGATAAAGACATTTATGATGTTACAAAAGACTTCAGATAAATGCTGTTCTTCTGAACTTTCTATTCATCAAAGAAACCTAAAAAAAAAAATCTATTTAGCTGTTTTTAACATCATAATAATAAATGTTTTTGAAGCAGAAAATCGGCATATTAGAAGGATTTCTGAAGGATCATGTGACGAGTAATGATGCTAATAATTCAGCTTTGAAATCACAGGAATAAATTGCAGTTTAAATATATATTTATATTCATAAACAATAAAACTATTTCACCATATTACTGCTTTTGCTGTATTTTGGATCAAATAAATGCAGGCTTGGTGAGCAGAAGAGACATTAAAAATCTTTAAAAAAATCTTACTGTCCTGAACCTTTTGACTGGTGGCGTATGTTATGGTAATATTTGTTTATTTGTAAAGAAATAATCGCTCCAGAAGCGCAACGCGTGGCCTTTGAACCCATTGTTGTGCGCCGGGTGACGTCAGCGCCGTGCGAGCGAGACTGTCGGGAGAGAGAGAGCGCTAGCGCGCGTGGCGTGCGTCTGCACACACAGACAGACAAAGACGGCGGACTGGAGGAACGGGAAAAAGCGCTCTATTCCTCTCAAGCGTTCCAAGCGTGAAAACAGCCAGGAAAAACAATGAGCAGACCGCGCGAGTGAGCGGTGCCGAGGCGGGACGCGCGATTCGAACGCGCGCTGGGGTTTGATTTTGACCGCGAATGCTTTTAAAACGAGCCTTTTTCTCCAACGCCCCCCAACAATTAGCAGCTCCGCTAGCGGTTAGCCATCATCACCATCTCCCTCATCCTCCACAAAACACCAGATACGAGCAGCGAGCGGCACGGGAGCACATAAGGTGAGGTTTTAGCACTGTATTTAACGCGTGTCCGTGCTAGTTTCGCGTTCGCCGGTTTCCGTAATGCCCGGATTTGTCCGCGTGGTGCGCGGCTGAGATCCACAAACAAAGGCGACAATGTGACTGATCATCTCCGGTTAGCGGCGCGGCTAACAACACTTCACTTTCAACTCCGAAATCTCCGTTTAAACTCACAGTTATGCCGATTTATGGTCGCGGACAGACGCGTCACAATCCTGCCGTGAACTTAGCTCAATAACGGCCGCTTGTCATGAAATATAACCGCGTTTTGAGGCTCAAACGCGGAGCTAAAGAGCAGCAGAGACAATAAAGACAAAAGGGACGCAGGGCATGGAGCGATACAAAATAACAAGCACACTCGCTTTAGCGCGCTTTAGTGTTACTTTGTGTCACTTCGTTACTTTGTATCACTTCTCAAGGTGTGTAATAGTTTTGAATATGTTTTTTCCTTCTAGAAAGCGCGCTTGGTTCGTTGTCTGATGCACACGCGGAGACTACTATGCCTAGCCCGTTGTTTCACCCTGACATCATGGATCACGAGATGGTAGTGAGCAGCACCGGACAGTCCGGCGGGGTCGCCCGGGAGACCGAGCAGGAGTCCCGGGACGAGGATCATCAGGAGGCGCTGCGCTTCGCCCTGGATCAGCTGTCACTCATGGCGATGGAGAAGGTCGACTGTCTGGACGGGACCTCGGCCGGTGAGAACTGTAACGGGGGAGGCGGTTACGTCGACCTGCAGATGCTCGAACACACAAGCGGTTCCCGGGAATCGCCCAGCTCCTGCTCGCCCTCTCCGGAGTACTACGGCTCGGGAGGCGGCGGCGGCGGATACCACATGGCCGGCCCGCACTCCTCCATCCTCGGGGAACAAAGCTCGGTGCTCCGCAAGAGGAGCGTCAACATGACCGAGTGCGTGCCGGTGCCCACGTCGGAGCATGTGGCCGAGATCGTCGGCAGACAAGGTAATATTTACTAAAACGATTATAAACAATAGTAAAACATGCCTTTGGTTACGATTCTTTATCATGCAAGAGATGATTAACAACAAATGCAAAGCAGTAGAACAATAAGTAGCTATTCACCTGCAAAATATTAGTATTTTTATATTATTTATGTCTCAAGAGATGATAGACAACAAATGCAATGCACTTAAACAATAGAAAAACCATTGCAAGTAGTTATTTGCGTGCAAAATATGAGTATTTTAGTATTATTTATGCTCCAACAGATGGTAAACAACAAATGCAGTGCACTTGAACAATAGGAAATCATACCAATTCGTATTTGCGTACGAAATATGAAATTATGTTCCGAAAGATAAACAAATGCAGTGCATTTGAACAATAGGAAATCATTGCAAGTTGTATTTGTGTCCAAAATATAAGTATTTTGATATTTATGTCCCAACAGATGGTAAACAACAAATGCAATGCACTTGAACAATAGGAAATCATTGCAAGTAGTTATTTGTGCAAAATATGAAATTATTGTTACAAAAGATAAACAAATGCAATGCGTTTGAACAATATGAAAGTATTAAAGGTAGTTATTTGCGTGCAAATGTATGAAAATGTTATAATATTCTTTGTTTCATGATACATTAATGCAATGCATTTAAACAGTAGGAAACCATTGCTAGTTATTTGTGTGCAAAATATGAAATTATGTTACAAAAGATAAACAAATGCAATGCATTTTAACAATATGAAAGCGTTAAAGGTAGTTATTTGCATGCAGATTTATACAAATGTTAGAATATTATTTCTTTTAAGATACATAAGTAGTTAATGCAATTCATTTAAACAGTAGGAAATTATTTATGTGCAAAATATGAAATTATGTTCCAAAATATGGTGCAGTTGAACAATAAATCAGCATAACCTTACTGGGATCAGTCATGTGACATGTCTGAGATTGTTTACCTGAATTCTTTGTTCCATTAGATCATTAATAGTGAATTGCATTGGAACAATATGAAAATCATCCCTTTGGTAGTCTGAGATTGCATGCAAAAGCTGTTGTTTGAATATGCACTCCCATTCTGTTCCTAGACATCATAAACAAAGCGATGCGGCGCATCAGAACAATAAGTTGACATAACGAGCAGAAGTGAGCCGGCAGTTGCATATGCGCTACACATTGTTGTTGTTTTTGCACGCATGCATGGGTGTTTTCGTACTTTTTTTGTCGTTTTGGCGTATTTTTGTTCCTCGTAAACATCAGTAGTGTGTCATGGGGTGGATGGATGTTGTGGCTGTGGAGGTGGAGGAGGGGTTTGGGAGGGGGTCTGTTCATGTCTCGCGCTCTAAACCAGACAATAGAGACTCGTATCGACCGCTGCGGCTTCACGGGCCCTCCCGCCCATCTCACTGTCTGCTGATTATCGATCTCTGATTGCGTTTCGTTCAGGATCCGGAGCGTTATATGAATGCGCAGGGGTCATGTGAGGATATGAGTTATGCAAGTATAGAGGGCCGGGGACGCACACTACGGCTCTGCGCGCCGCATTTCAGCTCCGAGTGTGCTTATTTGTTAAACGCAAGTGAGGAATAATCTCAGATGATTTGGTTTATATGGAACAAGCGCGATTTATGTGAGCGGCGCGAGGTTTGTCTCGGCGCGGCATTGTTCTCTTTGTTTGAAATGCCATGCGTTCAGCCTCCCGCGATGACATCACAGAGCTCGCCCGCCATTGGCTGACTGAAGTAAGCCATGCGGATTTAAAGGAACAGTGCGCCTCTGTCCGGCCACATGCTGACGGTGACAACAGCTGATGAATAAATAAAACAATCCACGCCAATAATTCTATCGCCCATTCTGCACTGTATTATCACTGTACGAGTAAATTATGAAGCATTTAAAATGGTAAACTTGTAGGCTTTATGTGACCTGGTAAAATGCTCATAGAATAGAAAAGAAAGTGTCAGTAGTATTGAATTTAATTATTAATAATTTAATATATGTTCTAAGTATTCAACCTTTTGCCTTTGCTAGTTAATTTAAAATGTTTAAGTATATCCATGAATGTGTATGTATTTATATATAAATAATAATAAATATACAAAGTACATACATGTACATTATGTAAACACACTTTTATTTTGGATGCAGTTAACTATTTAATAGCCATAAATATAATGTAACATGGTTATCTACTTTATGGTTTCTTATAGACAAAGAGGTGTACCTGATACTGACTTAAATGATTAGTAATATAAATGTGTTTAAAATAAACCTTTTAGCGTTTTAAGAGCATGTAGTCTGTCATTTCATCATCATAATTCATATAGCATGCTACTACTGGAACAATTTCAGCATTATGATAAAGTAAATTATGGCAAAATTATAGCTGTATACTTGCAGATATTAGAAACAGATTTTTTTTATTTGGGTAAACACTTGTATAGTAATCAGAAAAATATGATAATCACTATAGACTTTGAGCATAATAATTCCAGTTTATTATTGTGATTATTGATGTGTAAATTTGCATATGTCCTTGTGGATTTTTATTCAACCTTTTATTGTTGCTAGTTCATTTAAATGGTGATGTGGTGACATTAATTTGAAAAACTGAAATATGACGTCTCTGAATTAATTACAAAATTTTATTGCTTTTTTTTTTCATTTTAATTGAAATGTTAATAATTATGCACAAATTTACATGCATCTGTCACCTTTTTTTTTTTTTCCTTTTATCTTTGCTACTTTTTACAATGGTTTTGTGTTGAATGAGTTTTAAAATCTACAGTTTCTGTGTTAAAATTGTTCATTTTGTTTTTAAATAATTTCCTGACAGCATCTTGCATGACTAGCATGCCAGATACCCAAGTTTTATAATAATAATAAAAAAAAAAAAATAAAGCAACTAATTTAAAACTGTATTCTAAAATCTATTATAAACCAGGCTTTATTTATTTAGTTAAACCTTTATATGTTTTTCAAAGTCAGTATTATTGACTTAATATACTGGAATTACTGTATACAAGTATGAAATATACGTGTCTGTCATAATTTGCATTTTACTTTTTATTTATTTGTTCTTAATTAACATTTTGCCTTTGCTAGTTCATTTTCATTGGTCCTGTGGTGACAAATGAATTTTAAAAAGTGCATATACCATGTTGTCTTACAGGTAAAATTAGCTCATTTGAAAGCAAATTGCAAATTAAAGTTAAAAAAAAAAAAATAAAAAGTTTTAAAAAGTGTACATGCAGAAACAAGGCTTTATTTATTTGGGTAAATACTTATGATGGTAAAAAAGTAATCAGTATTATTGACTAATCATTAATAATATGTGACCAAGGACCACAAAACAAATTGTGATTCTTAAATTATCTAAAAAAAATTTAATAAAAGAAAATAAAAAAGCTGTATAAATAAGCTTTCCACTGATGTATGGTTTAAGATGGGACAATATTTGGCTGAGATACAAATATTTTGAAATCTACAATCCAATGGTGTGGATATATTGAATCAAAATTAATGTTGAATCAAATTTAAAAAAAAAACAAACAAACAAAAAAAACATCTTAATATTGAGAAAATCACCTTTAAAGTTGTCCAAATGAAGTTCTTAGCAATGCATATTACTAATCAAAAATTAGGTTTTGCTACTACATTTTAATTAAACTTTTTTTTTTTTTTTTTGCCCTTGTTAGTTCATTTAAACACTCCTGTGGTGTGATGAATACATTTTAAAAAGTGTAATATACCATGTTGTCTCAATTAATAATTTTAATTAATGAGTGCATTAGTAAAAACTGTAATTTTATGGTAACTAGTGTTACAATAACTCTTTCCCCGACAGTTTTTTTTTTTTTGTTTGTTTTTTTTAAAGTTGCCAGGCCCCCAGAATATTTGCAATACATCAAAGAACAGACCCTCCACTTTTAAACAAAAAAAAAAAAACATTTATTATAGCTTTAAGCATTTTTCTTTTTTTACCGTTTTACCTGAATTTAGGAAGGTTTCACAAAAAAGCTACTTTGTGCGCAAAAAGCTGAGAAGATTGCATTTTAATCAAATTCTACGTCTGTAGCATGTTCAGTAATATTATCAAAAATCCAGTAGATGGCTTCTATCAGCACTCCTAAAGCTTGCACAGGCCTTTACCACTTCCTGGATCGCCATTTCACTTGGTAACATTGGGCAGTTTTCATTATACATGTTGTTTATTGTTGATGATCACATTATTTTTCATATGCTTACATATGAGGTCGCTATATACATACCAGTTTCTGTGTCTTCCTCATTTGTATTTTTGCCTCATTCAGAGGATGTGTAATAGCGCCCCCTCTGTGTTTGGTGGGGAAAGAGTTAAAGCATGGTACTATTAAAAGAATTTATGTATTGCAATACATCAGTGTTTACCAGTTTGACTTGAATGCATCATTTTTGATGTTTTTCCTCTTGTATTTTGCAGGTTGCAAGATCAAAGCTTTGCGTGCGAAAACAAACACCTACATCAAAACCCCCGTGAGAGGAGAAGATCCCGTCTTCATCGTGACTGGCCGGCGCGAGGACGTGGAAATGGCCAAACGCGAGATCATTTCGGCGGCCGAGCACTTCTCCATGATCCGCGCCTCTCGTTGCAAAGCTGGCGCCAACGGCCCCGGATCGAGCGGCTCGCTTCCCGGCCCTCCCAACCTCCCGGGACAAACCACCATCCAGGTGCGCGTTCCCTACCGCGTGGTGGGCCTAGTGGTGGGACCCAAAGGAGCCACGATCAAACGCATCCAGCAGCAGACGCACACCTACATCGTAACGCCGAGCCGCGAAAAAGACCCCGTGTTTGAAGTCACCGGCATGCCGGAAAACGTGGACCGGGCGCGCGAGGAGATCGAAACTCACATCACGTTGCGCACCGGCGCCTTCGTCGACCTCCAAGGCGATAATGACTTCCACAGCAACGGGACCGATGTGAGTTTAGAAGGTCTCGGGGCGCTCGGTTTGGGCGGTGCGCTTTGGTCGCGCGCGACCCACTCGGCGCCCCCGCCCCCGGCTCAAATGCACCACGCGACGCGAAAGATGTCGTCCGAGTCGTTCTCGGCGACTCGACGGGCGGGAGACGGCGGCGGGAGCCCGACGAGCCCGTTCAGCACTAGCAGCGCCGGCGGAAGCTTTTCCTTCGCGGGCGATTCGACTTCGAACTTGCCTGCGGCGACGGAAGATTTAGGTTTCGAATTCGGCGCTGCGAACATCTGGGCGCCGTTTGTCAACGGCGCAAAGCAGCAGCAGCCGCCGCCTCAGGCGGTCCGTCGCAACAGCAGCGGCCTCAGCGGAGGAGCCGTAACCCCTCGCCTCTCGCCCGATCCGGATCACCCGCTCGCCCGCCGGGCCCAAAGCGACCCGCTAAGCACGCTCTCCTGGCTCCAAACCGGAGCCGGCGGCTCGTTCTCGGGCGGCAGCAGCAGCAGCGGCGGAAGCAGCACCGGATACTCGTCCTGCTCGGCGTCGTCGCTCCCGGGTGGCTCGCCAACTGATTCCGAAGGCGGCGGCAGCGGTGTAGGAATGGCGTCAACTATGCTGGGACGCCTCAAAGCGGGCGCCCTAGCCGGGATGGTGTCGCGGGACTGTTTCGTGTGCTGCGAGAGCGAGGTGACGGCGGCGCTCGTCCCGTGCGGGCACAACCTCTTCTGCATGGATTGCGCCGGGCAGATTTGCCAGTCGCAGGATCCCGAGTGCCCCGTTTGCCACACTCCTGCCACGCAGTGCATCCGGATCTTCTCCTAAACGAAGACTGCCTTGAGTAATTATTAGATATGACACTATTCTGGTTTATTGACAGTAATAATAACAACACAGTGACTTTATCACCCACTCAAGTACTGCGTCTTCTCTTTAGCCGTTCATATTCGGTGGGTTGGTTTTTTTTCCATTCATGCTTCCGACTTTTTCTACTCGCAGATTTTTCGACTTCTACGCTGCACTTTTTACTATAAAACGCATTTTTTCGTGTTGCAGTCCCGATGCAGTCGTTTTTTAAATTATTTTAAATGCTGCGCTCGTTTAGACCAAAACGTGAGAGATATTCCTGTTTTATTCTCAAACACTTAATATTTATACGCGTTACAAGTCGCGACGTGCTAGTGGATCTGAAATAGCTAGAATAGTACATGTTATGAATATCATTACCGTGCATTTTTCTCGTTCGCCACACTACCTTAAAACATTCACGTGTCGGTTCATTCCTGCACTCCAGAAACAGGGTTGCTAGTATTTACCGAGGAGTTTTTATTATCTGTTACGACGTATCTGAATTGTTTCGAATGTTTAGTCGTGAATGTGCGCGACACGCGCTGGAGTTTACGTCTGTCTTCCGGCCCTCGCGTTTCGTTTACTAACGCACTTAGCTCCCCCCGTAGGAATCGGTAGCCCCGCCGAACGGTTTTTACGCGACAAGCCATGCTTTCACACTCTTAAGGGCTTCCGGTTACACACTACACTTCAGGTCGTCCTAATAAACGGGATGCTAGTCCGCGTGGCAGCTAAATCACCAGGGCTTCCGTACGTTTTAGCGATGCACGAGGCGTTTTCTTTCTCTAGACTTTTTCTCAAAAAAACGGGCCAGGATTGGAGAGCTGACGGTGCCTTGGTGGTGAGACTCGCTGCCGGGAATGACGATTGTGACGTAATTTCTCTCCGCTCTTCCAGTTTGTATAGAGAGCTGTCGAATCTGAGCCGCTCGTTTTCTTGTTTTCGTCGCCAGGCGTCGTTCAAAGTAGTGGTTGAAAGGTACAAGAAGCTAGTAGTTTTTTCGGTTGTGCGTGCGTGTACGTGACGTGTTTTGGCGTCGGCGATGAAGGTCATGTGACTAGTGAAGAATCGGCCTGAAGTCGAACGGTTTAGTTTCTCTCTTTTTTTCTCGAACAGGGTTCGCTGAGGCGGTTTTTGCATCGGAAACGACGTCGGACGCTGTTTTCCCGCGATTCATTTGTGCCCTAAACTCGCTCGGCTTTTACTTTCGCTTTAATTCCTTTTGTACGCAGAACCAAAAGCGATTTCAATAACCGAATTTCAGGCCTAATTGTAAATATCCTGAATACAATCATTGGGATTCGTTTTCAAACGTACGACGGAGGAAAAAAAAAAGGTTAATGTAGTTTTTAAAACGCGTATCATTATTTGTAAGTTAAACTCTCTGCATGTCTTGAAGCCGTGAGGCATTAGCTGATAATTTTTCTAAAAAGGAAAAGACAAAAAAAAGGAACTTTTTTACACATTTTATTTTTACAATTTATTTGCTTACCTTGACATAAATATCCCAGATTATAATGTGACCCTTTTATTACAGCAAATTTATCTTTATTTTCCATATTTCTGTTTCCTGTGTACAACATATAGGCAATTTATAACAAAATGAGAAAAAATTATTGAAGAAATTTAAAATTGAAATATATTTTATTTGAAAGTTTATGGACCTTTTAACCGTGAGCTGGAACAATTGTATACACGTATAATTTGAGCTGACTTGACGGTTATAAGAAATGTATCAAGAGTTTTATTTTTTATGCTTCTTTAATAAAATCTTGTTTTTGTTTTCGTTTTTGTACTGTAAAACAATAATCCTTTGTGTCCGTGTCTTCATTTATCTGAAAAGTGTTTTAAAGACATTAGTTTTGCCTTCAAATCCATTTAACAAGTTACTTTTTTTTTTTTTTTTTTTTTTTTTTTTTTTTTTTTAAAGCTTGTGCCTTAAAGACAAACTTAAATGTTTTTACCGTGCAAGTCTTTTGCTTATTATAGTTAACTAAAATTGAAACCATAACCAAAAGTTCCCACTGCATTTTTAATATAATTTAAGTACACTCTAAAAGTGATAAGTTGACAACTTGAAATTAAGGGAAACCCGTTGCCTTAAAATTAAGTACATAATTAAAAAAAATAAGTTACGTGAACTTGTTCACCTAACTTTTTTTTTTTTTTAATCATTATTTACTTAATTTTAAGGCAGTGGGTTTCCTCAATATGTTTAAGTAGTCAACTTATCATTTTTTAGAGTGTACTATATATTTTTAGAAGTTTTAGTAATTCTGTTATCACTTTTATTCACTTTTTAAAATGTCTAGTTTTTATTCATTTTAGTTAATTTGTAGTTGTTTGTTTGTAAATTTCTACATAGTTTTTATTCTTTTTTTTTGTCATGGTTTTTTTTGTGTATATAATTTTAATTTAAGTTCAGTATTTTGTTTTATTTAAATGTCTGTATTTTATAATTTAGTTTCAGTTTTAGTATTTTAATAATTAAATTGAAAATAGGCAAATAATAAAAATAAATGTTAAAGATAAGTTTTACATTTTAAATATATTTTAATTCAGTAAAATTAAGTAATTTTTTTTTTTTTAAATGGTTTTACTTAAGTTTAATTCCTGTTATCAATAATATAACCAGACGTCCATTCACCTAGAACAGTAAAACATGAAAACAATGCATTTTATCCTATAAAGCTAGGTTACTAGTCATAAAGGACATTTTTTTTTATTTAGCAAGAAATTCACCTCTGATCAGTAATGCCAATAAATTTTACCAAAATATTTTTTTTTTTTCATACAAAGACAAACAATGAAATCAAATAATCTTTTTTTCTTACTTTGATTTTTTTCTTTCATATTCATTCTTAAGTTTTGGTACTCTTTGAATCTTTTTTTCCAAGACATAAAGAGACTATTTTGAGAATAAACTCATTTTTTCCCTCTATGATGACTTGGACATTTGTAAGCCTCGACCACAAAACCAGTCAATAAGGGTCCATATTTTAATTTGTTTTATACATAAGCTTTCCACTGATGTAGGTTTGTTAGGATAGGACAATATTTGGTTGAGATACTACAACTATTTGAAGTTGTCCAAATGAAGTTCTTAGCAATGCATATTACTAATCAAAAATTAAGTTTTGATATATTTACAGTAGGAAATTTACAAAATATCTTCATGGAACATGATCTTACCATCCTAATGATTTTTGACAAGAAAAATCAGTCATTTTGACCCATACAATGTATTTTTGGCTAATGCTGCAAATATACCCATGCTACTTAAGACTGGTTTTGTGCTCCAGGGTCACATTTTATAATCAATATTTTTAAAAAACAAAAAAAAAAAAAAAACTAAAAAACCATAAGTAGCTCTTGTTGATACCAGTGTTTAATAAGACAAGAAACAGTGTGTTGATCATTGTTGTTTTAATAGGAAGCAAATGCTGCAGTAATCCACGATCATCCTCATTAAGAACAATCAAAATGGTTAAAAATGAAATTAGAAACGTCCCCAGTATAAAAACACCCGCTCATGCGACATTCACATCAGAGACACAGTTCACAAGCGCTTCTTTTGGAAAATCAACAGTGAAGTGGATGGTCAGTAAGTGGCGGCTTAACATTGAGACGCGGCGCCGTTTACCGGCTTCCCATCATGCACGTGTTTTTTTTTGAGAGGACGGGCAGCACTGCAGCGTCTGCGCTCATGCACGCATGCATATGAGTTTTTTCATGCCCGTTTGTGCTTCAGCATGTGTGTGTGTGTGTAATGTGTGATTTAAATCACGTCTCTCTGATGTCAAGGCTCGTGTGAATCAACATTCAATGGCTGCGTTGCTTTTGGCATCAGAGGCAAAAAACAAACATTTTACGTAAAACATTAGTTCTAAAATGATGTAATGTTAGCAAACGGTCAGCCAAGGTGATGTCAGCCATAAAATAATTTTTAAAAATCAAAATAAATACATTAATTTTTTTTTATTTTTATTTTTATTTTTTTTAAGCAGCCAGCCTAGATGACATCATAAAGTTGTTTCAAATAAATAATATTAAAATATATTTATTTTAATATATACAGCTATGACATCAGCTGTAAAAATCTTTTCAGAAGTGGCGCAAAATTATAAGACAAACTTAAAAAATTAAAGAAATATATACAAAATAATTTTTTACTTTTTTTTAAAGCTGACATCAGCTGTAAAGTCAGAATCACAACAAAATTATGAAACTTAAAAAAAAGAAATAAATAAATATATATAACAAAATTAAAATATATTTTTTTAAGTAGCTGGCCTTGATGATGTTAGCCATAAAGACATTTTAGAAACAGCACAAAATTATGAGAACAAACCTAAAAATAAAATAAAAAAAAAAGCTATTTTTGTCTTTAGTGCACTGATGAATCATTGTGAATAAGCTCAGTAAGATGTATAAGGAAAGTAAATAATGTGCTCACAGCCATGTGATTCATCATAACAGCATGTATGTACAGCAATACGGCAACTAACTTTACAAAGACTTAATTGCACTGTGGTTTAGTCTAGAACAGCAGATCTGAATGGCTGAATCTCTACACTGATCTGAGATCAGCAACAGGACACTGATTCAGTCAGTTAAAGGGATAGTTCACCTTACAAATCACACCTCTCCCTCATGCCACTCCAAACTCATTTTGGAACAAAAAACTCCAAAAGAGTGCCATAAAATCCACTGAGAGCAGTAACTGGAAATCTTGCACTGGAACAGCATGAGGGTGATTGTTTTTGAGTGAATTATTCCTGTAATGCATCCATATAGAGTTTTAGTCCAGTGTATTGCTCTAGAATTATGCATTATTGAAGAAAAAGTTACCAAAAAGCAATACCAATATGATACAGCAGTCAAAAACATCAAGAAGAAAACATTTCTGCCCTTATAACGTTCATACTGAATGTCAGAAGTGCTTTTTGCAATGCAAATCTCAAATCTTTGGCAACCGAGTTATTATAGTTAACTAAAGTAAAAATCCTAAAATAAAATGCTGTTACTTGAAATAAAACAAACTGAAATAAACATAAATATGAAAAAAAAAAATAAAAATAAAAATCAGCTATTTGACAAGAAAACATTTTTCATTTAGTCCAACTTTATGTACTAAAAAAAGTAAAATTTAAAATTAAATTATATATATAGAAATGCTATATATATTTTAAAAATGTAAATATAAATAACACAAAAAAATTTAAACTTGGTAACACTTTACAAAATTGAAAAGAAAATAATGAAAATGAATGTTGCTTTGGCAACTAGTTGAAAATGTCATTATATTAATTCAGTTAAATTTTAAGTATTTTTTATGGTTTTAGTTACCTATATAACTCTTGTCATTAATAATATAAACTTAAAACTAAAAACTAAAGCTCAGCTTTTTTTAAGTTAATTATTTAATTAATTTTTTCTTCATGCAAAATGAACATTAAAATCAATACAATTTAACAATGCAAGCACTTTGGAAGCAATTTTTTTATAACTTTTTGTAAATATATATAAAATAAATAATGAATTAATATTAATAAAATTAAACTATATATGTATATGTATATATGTATATATATATTTAAAAAAAATGAAAGTAATATAAATTACAAAACAAAATTATTAAAACTTGGTACCACTTTACAATAAGGTTCATTAGTTAACATTAGTTAACTGCTTACAGCATGTATTAATCTTAATGTTAATTTCAACCTTTACTAAGTCAGTATTAAAATCAAAATTTGTATTAACATTAGTTAATGCACTGTGAACTAACATGAACTAACAATGAACGACTGTATTTTTTGTTAACTAACAAATAACAATAAACAAATATTAACTAAATGATTAATAAATATTGTAATAAATGTATTGCTCATTGTTCATTCATGTTAGTTAATACATTAAAGGAACCTTATTGTAAAGCATTACTAACACTTTAAATAAAATCAAAACAAAAGCAGAAAATATAAAAATAAAATGTGATAAAAAAAAAATTATATTTTTCAATGTTATATTTCTCATTCTCACTTAATTTAACGATGTAGCAAAATAACTAAAATTAATTACAATAAAAAGTAATTAATATGATTGGGAAAAAAAATACAAAAACAAAACTACTACAATTAAATAAACTTCAACTAAAACAAAACAAAAAACAAAACGTAAAATTATTTTAACTAGTTGCCAAAACAACAATTCTTATTTTGATTTAACTTATAGTTTAAATTAAGGTAATAATAATACTAAATATATTTTTATTTAGACATATAAATATTTTTTTTACCTTTCAATGAAAATGAAAACACAAAACAAAAATAAAAACATTAGCTTGATGATACTATAATAAGTGTTGATTGCCAAAACAAAGCAAGATGTCGTTAAAGACACTGAATGAGTATTTTTGGCCCATTTCACTGCATCACATTCACTTCTGACAGCATCAGCCTGTACAAATCCTCAACATCAACGTCAATCCCTCCATTATTACTGAGTATTTTTGGATGATCTGCAGAGAAAAGACTTGCCATGTAGTTACACAAACAAACAAAAGCCCCATAATGCACAGCGTCTGTCTGCAGTGAGTCACAGTGTTTGTAAGGCTCATCTTCACATGCTGAAGACGGACGGGCGGCACGCAGACCAGTGGAAAGGACGCGACGAGCGACGGGTACGAACAGCGACTCGACATGCAGAAAGTGCAAAATATTCCAGAGAGCGCAAACCAATCTCAGCAGTCTGCTCAGAAAACACAGGTGGACGGACGCAGGTCTGGTTCTGGGGGTCTCAAGGCCGCAATGCATCGTGGGCAAGTGCAGGTGAAGGCAAAATGTTTCTTCATCTATTGCAATACATCTCAACATTATCATTTTCTGTGTTCACGTCATGTCAGATTAGCAAGATCAACTAGTGAACTGATCTGGATTTAAAGGGAAACTTACATCCACCAGCTACAATGAAACATTTTAGAGCTGCACAATTTGGGGGGAAAAAAAATCTAATTGCAGTTTTTCTGATAAATATAAATTACAGATTGAACAATTGTGTGAATATATGTATCAAAATGTAAAAAAATATTAATAATAATAATAATAATAATAATAATAATGTAAAAAAAAATGTATATTACATATATTTTGTGATTATATATCAAAAATGACTGCAAAATAATAATTTTTTAGTTTTTTTGTAATATTCTGCTATATTTCAGAATCAAATAAAAAGGAGTATTTAAAAAAATAATTTAAAAATAAAATAAAATAAAAAAATATCCACCAGAGCTGCACAATTTGGGGGGAAATCTAATTGAAATTTTTCTGATAAATATAAATCAAATTGGACAAGAAATGTGTGAATATATGTATCAAACTACATGTATGACTGCAATATAATATAATATAATATAATATAATATCATAAAAATTACTACTATTTTATAATCATTTTGATATTCACAAAACTATATTACATATATTTTGTGATTATATATCAAAAATAACTGCAAAATAATTATTTTTATTTTTTGAAATATTTAGCAATATCTTACAGTAAACTAAAAAAAAAAAAAGTATTTGAAAAAAATAAAGGAACAAATAAAATATTCTTTTATTTTGGCAGAAAATCACAGGAAGTCCTTAACAGCATTGTTGGCAAAAGCTGTTGTGATTTTGATTTATCGTGCAGCTCTAATACATTTCAAGACAAGTACATTCAGACTCAAAAGATTCATCTTGCATGTGAATGTATGTAGTTCGTCATGTTAAAACCACACACATTCTGATTTGACGCGAATGCAGCCTTCAGGATTATCGTGATCTCTGATTGGTCGGGAAACATGTTATGCACCAATCAGAGACGGCGTAACATTAAACCAGCGTTGTGCTAAAAGTTAGGGCTGTCTGTGAAACTTAAACGCGGCCCCTGAAGTGCAAAACAAAGTGTGTAGAATTAAATCTACAGTCTTTTCAACCAAGTATGTGTGAGAATATTACAATCAACATGAAAGAGCATTTCTATACCCATTATGCTTCCATAATATGACATATTTCTGAGTGAAAACAGAATTTTTAATGAGGAAAAAGGCAGGAGTTTTAAACAAATGAACATTTATCATTTATATTTAAGTAACTTGATGTACTAAAAATAAACTTAAACTAAAAATTAATTTAAAAAATGAACAAAAACTATATAGAGATTTAAAAAAAAACTAACAAAAATGACAAAAACGCTAAACCAAAATTAAAAAAAAAAAAAAAAAAAAAAAAAAACTGTAATATCACAACACTGTTGTGGTGAAAAATCATGAAGACAAACTTTAAAAATAATATATATTTTAAAAAAGTATTTAAATAAATTTTTATTTAAATATTTGTAAAAAAAACCAAAAAAACCAAAAAAAACAATTATTTATTTTAGCTAGTTGCCAAAGCAACTAATTAATATTTTTTAAATTAGATTTTATTTTGATATTTTCTGTTTTCATTTAAATTTTAGTTAATTTTGTTGTTTTGTTAAATGTCTGTGTAGTTTTTTATTAATTTTATTTTAGTTTTATTTTGATTATTTTAGTACATCAAGTTAGACTAAAACTGAAATAAAATTAATAAAAACTATACAGACATTTAAAAGCTAATAAAAATGTCAAAAACACTAATAAATAATAACTAAAACTTGATTTATCCACCATGAATTGATTATCTGTTTTTTTATTAATTGTGTTTCAGTTTTACTTTAATTATTTTAAAACAACAAGTTAGACTAAAACTGAAATAAAATGAATAATTAAACTATAGAGACATATAAATAAAATTCTGAAAAAAAAAAAATTAAAATGAAAATGCAAACTTTTATGACTTGATTTATTAATCAGGATTTGATTCTTTTTTAATTAATTTGATTTCAGTTTTACTTAATTATTTTAGTACATCAAGTTATAATAAAACTGAAATAAAATAATAAATAAATAACAAACTTGATTTATCCATAAGGAATTGATGATCTGTTTTTTTATTAATTGTGATTTAGTTTTACTTTATTTTAGTACATCAAGTTAGACTAAAACTAAAATAAAATTAAAAGCTACAGAGGCGTATATACAAAAAAAAAAAATAAAAATTAAAATTAAAATTAAAATACAAAAGTTTCTAACGATTTATTCATCAGGAATTGATTATTTGTTTTTATTCATTGTATTTCAGTTTTACTTTATTTTAGTACATCAAGTTAGACTAAAACTGAAATGAAATTAATAAAAACTATACAGACATTTAAAAGCTAATAAAAATGTAATAACACTAATAAATAATAACTAAAACTTGATTTATCCACCATGAATTGATTATTTGTTTTTTTATTAACTGTGTTTCAGTTTTACTTTAATTATTTTAAAACAACAAGTTAGACTAAAACTGAAATAAAATGAATAATTAAACTATAGAGACATATAAATAAAATTCTGAATTTTTTTTTTTAAATGAAAATACAAACTTTTATGACTTGATTTATTAATCAGGATTTGATTCTTTTTTAATTAATTTGATTTCAGTTTTACTTAATTATTTTAGTACATCAAGTTATAATAAAACTGAAATAAAATAATAAATAAATAACAAACTTGATTTATCCATAAGGAATTGATGATCTGTTTTTTTATTAATTGTGATTTAGTTTTACTTTATTTTAGTACATCAAGTACTATACATCAGACATTTAAAAGCTAATAAAAATGTCAAAAACACGAATAAATAATAACTAAAACTTGATTTATCCATAAGCAATTGAAGATCTGTTATGGAAGTAAACGGGGTCGATGCTCATTTCATGTCGGGATATTATTTGTCAGGGGTTTATGTTGACATCATTATTTGCTCGAATCACGTCGGATTGCTTTCGTCTGTGCAGAAATGCATTGCATGTTTCTATGCGTGCGTGTGTGTCTGTGTTTTGCAGCTGTGTGCTGTCGGACAGTTCCATTGCTTTCGTTCGGTGCTTTTACACCTGAGTCTCGTGGCTTCAGCTTCCCCTGCCCTCCTCGGCCGAGCGCTGGTCCGACTTCAGCTTGACGAACTCTTTGGCGACCTCGTCGTTGTTGCGCTGCGAGAGGATGCGGAGGACGGTGAGGCCCGTCTCGTCCATGTGGATGCGTTTGCCCAGCGGCATCCAGCAGGCGGCGCTGCTGCGGGACGTCAGCTCCTTCAGCTGCAGGACGGCCATGCCCACGGTCCGGTCCTCACGCGCGAAACAGTAGTCCTTCACGCACACCTGCAGCTCGTAGCCCTCGGGACCCAGCTCGCTGCCGAGCACACTGGATAGGGAGCGAGAGAGGATGACATCAGTAACGCCTAGAAAGGTTGTGTCTGGAAACACTGATTTAGAAATACAGCTCTAACAAATATTTCTCTTCATGTCAGTATCATTTCAGTAGTATTTATATGCCATTATGGTATTTAGTACTGTTTTGAAAGTTTTTATATTTTCATTTTAGTTTATATTTTAGGTGCTTTTAAATGTTTTATCATTTTTTAAATATTTCTATAAAGTAATTTATAGAAATAATTTATAATAAGAAATCATTTATAAAAACTACTAAAAATAGTTTTTGTTAAAATAAAGCTGAACTACAATAAAATATAAATATCAGATAAAAATTCTAAAACAGAATGCTAACTGAAATAAGATTAAGCTGAAGTACTAAAATTATTAAAGTTAAAACTATTAAAAATGTGATAATAAAGCTGAAATATAACAAATATTACATATATAGAAACATTTATTTCATCTAATTTTTATATTTGCATTTCAGCTTTATTTTAAATAATAAAAATTATTTTAATAGTTTTATTAATGATCATTTTAATTTAATTAATAATAATTAATTAATGATAATAGCACAGATACAGATTATTACAGGTATAACATTTAAATAAACAAACAAATAAATAAATAAATTAATTAATTAATTAATGCATACATAAATAAATGAAAGCTTTTATACAATTTTCATACATAAATTTGTATACAGTTACGTTACAAAAATATGCCTTCATATAGCAATTGATTTTTAATATATTTATTTATTTAAATTGATTCTTAATTATTAAATTATTTATTTGTTATTTAATTACATTTATTTAAAATTATTTATTTATTTATTTTAGGAAAATGCATTTACAAATAAATGGAATCATAAACCCAAAATTTGAAAATCCTTTAGTATTAAACATTTCTAATCAATTATTTTAAAATGTTACCTTCTAATCAATTATTAATCAATTTTTAATAACATTTAAATAAATAAATAAAATTTAACTAAATATTATTTATTATTAATGTATTTATTATTTATTAAATATTACAGAGTAAATACTATTTATTATTTAAAATATTTATAATGTAATTTTTATATATAATTATGAAAATGCCCTCATATGAGTTAATGCATCACAAACCCATTTTGAAAATCTATTAGTAGCAGCCAAAATGATTGGGCTAAGGTAATTTCTAAAAACAAAAACAAAAAAAGTGAACTATTTGACATGACATGTAAATAAATAAATAAGAAACTATGTCCTCATAAATGAATAAGTCATTGCAAAAGGCAAATATTGTCCTTGCATAAAAACTGAATCTTTTGCAGAGTTACAAACGTACAACTGGAAGGATTCTGCAAACTTGGGTGACCAGCTGTTGTTCTTGGATTTGGTGGCAAACTTCCTCTTCTTGTCACTGAGGTGCGGCCCGATGATGTAAACCTCCACGAAGGGCCGGAATATTCCCTGCGTCTGCCAGCGAATGTCATTGGCCGCCACCACTGTCAATCACACAGCACAACGGGCACAATTACACCATTAGCATGATCCTGACACTCATTAAGCGAGGAAATACAGCAGATATATAAGACAGAAGCACCTTTAACTGTGATCTTGTGTCCTCCTGTGTTTGGGTCGCTGAAGATCTCCACGGTCATACAAACCTCACCCACCGCGTCATCCACACTTGAGGCTGAGCAATTCACAAGGTCAAAGGTCAGAAGAGAGAGTAAGAAATACTTGAAGATTCTGTTTTGAGAGTCTAACACAAATTTGCATTTGGGAATCTGTTCACTTGCATGTCGTCTGACCGATAACCAACATCAGAGAACTGTGAACGCATGAAATATTAAAGTAAAGTAAGTAAATATTTTAGATCAAAGGGGTTCAGCTGAAAAAAAAAGGTCCCTGATCTAACACAATTTGTGCTTTAATGTTATTAGTGCTATTAGAGGTTGTTCCAGCAGAGGGCAGCAGAATCAAATTGTACACATGTGGCATGTACAGTATGTCTAAACACATAAAGCATAAAACATAAACAGAATTCACATGAATATGGATTAATATCTGCATATAGATGAGGTGTCTGAGTGGAGATGAGATCAGCAGATACGTACCCTTCTCTGGATAAACATCTTCACTGTGAGTGTATCGTATGCCTTTACCACCATGAACTACAGACAAGAGAAGAGGAAGATGTTTGTTGAATGAATGCAGCTTTGTTTTTGTTCTTTAGAAGACTTAAACATCATTAACAGCAAAACAAAACCAGACCCAGAGTCAAGCTGTCATATAGTAAGAGTTTAGAGCCGTAAAGTGAATGTGGAGCAGATCAGTGAATAAGAAAAGTATGAATACATTTTTTTTTTTTCATGATTTCTGGAAAAATCTCCATCTAATCTCATCGCTGCGGTTCTTTAATAGAAGACCGGGACCCACTAGAGGGCCTCAGCACATTTCCAAGAGGGCCACAAGACAATAAAATTTATTGTAAATAAGGCAAATAAATAAGGTTTTAATAAGCAACAGCTCAAAAAAAAAATAAGATGGAAGTTACATTTATGTCTTTTATTTTAATTTATTCCCTAATAACAGTCATTGTTATTTAAGAACTCAGATGACCTGGATATACTGTGTGTGGGAATTTTAAAAGTGTGATTTCTGGACATGAGAATGAATATATTCAAGTCATTTAAATGTATTATATTTTAATATATTTTGTATTATTTTAGAACGTAATTAAAAAAAATGTACATTTTGTCAAGCTCTATATTTGTGCAAATTGTTATTTGTGAGTAAAAAAGTAATTAAAAACTAAAGAAGTAAAAATAAATAAATAATTACAATTTAGAATTTTTTTTACATGTAATATATTTCAAACAAAACTTTACATAATAATGTATTATAACTGATAATACATATTATAGCTAATAATATATATTATTCAACTTATTTAAATGTAATATATTGTAATATATTTTATATTAATTTATAATTTAACAAATAAAAAATAAAAAAAATAAAAAAGATAAAAAAAAATTACATTTTGAAGTTTTAAAAATTGAACTTTTTTAAAAAAAGGTAATGTATGTATGTATGTATGTATATATATATATACATATATATATATATATAGATATATATACAATTCTTAATTTAAAAAAGCTCTAATTACGGTCATTAAAAACTATGAACTTTTAATTTTATATATTACAAAACTTTACATAATAATGTATTATAACTGATTATACACATTATAACTTATAGTATATATTATTCATTTTATTTAAATGTATTATATTTTAATATATTTTATACAAATTTATAATTGAACAAATAAATTGCTATTTATAAGTCAAAATTATTAAAAAAAAACTTTTTGAACTTAAAAATCAGAACTTTATTTTTGAAAAAAGGTAATGTATGTTATGTGTGTATATATATATAATTCCCACATAATTAAAAAAAGCTGTAATTATTGTAATTAAAAAGTTATTAATTAGTAATTAAAAAAATAATTTTATATATTTTATACGAAACTTTATATAATAATATAGTATGACTAAAAACATATTCTAATTATATAATCTAACTAGAAAAGTGTAAACCATGACAAACAATCAGTAAATATGGAATTTCATTATTTTAATCTTTTCTAAATTGTAAAATGCAGCCGGTCCTAGTTTCTATAACTAAAAAGTTTAATATTGAGCAGTTTTGTCACTGTAGCAAAAATATCAGAGATATTCAAATATTGCCTTTGACAATAAAGGGCAAAATTATTTCATCGTTGACTGTTCTTTCCTATGGTGACGATACAGAAAAACAACCAAGAAGAAAAGAAAACCAAAGGAAGTGAGCATAACTCCGAACCCTAGTGAGCTATTTTTTTTCTCCGAACAGTATGCAGTCTTATAAGATCCCTAGTTCTGACTAAAGAAGTAGCACTGCATGTTTGTTTCACAGACAAGACAATCTCAGAATGCAATGTACCCTGAGTGTGCTGCGACTGGACGAACTTCCTGATGAGCTTGTCGGTGGCCTGCGTGTAGAGAGACAGTGCATAGCGCAGAGACTGCAGGTCCGGACTCTTTTCCAAAAACGTCTTCTTCAGACCCACACCGCCCGCGTGGAAGTATTGCTGTCACACACACACAACACCGTCAGCTCGTAATCAGTAATTATGATTGCAATGTTGAGCAAAATAATTGTGATTATCAGTTTGACCACTAACATTTGTAATTGTAAAATTAACAGTCAGGTGCGATTGTGAACATGCATGTGCACTCGTACCTTAATAGTGTCTAGTGCGAGCTCGATGACTGCACACTGTTTAGGGGTCAGCGCTTTGGCCTCCTCTCGCACCATGTGCTCCTGTAAGACACAAACCACACACCATCGGCTTTTACACAACAGTGTCCTTATAAAAGTTAATAGAGGTGAAGTGATGTCCGTCTGAACGTACCTTCAGTTTAGAGAGCTGACCCAACTCTTTAGCAGCATTAAAGATGAGCTGTGTGCCCTACAGATACAAACAGACACAAACAAACACAAAGAGTCTTGGTTACTGCTGCTCACAGACAAGATCTCAACTGGAAATTTCCATGAATGATGTGATTTTTCATCAGATATGCTTAAAACTGATTGGATAATATGGCATTGCAGATATGGCATTTCAAAGCACTTTTATCAGCATTTATAATTTTTTATTTTTTTTTTATTTAAAAATTGTGATAAATTATACAAAGACCAGCACTTTTCTCAAAGTTACCGAAAAGAGAAAAGCTTCTTTTGATTACAGCTCAAATTACAGTAGATCACATTAGTGTACGTCTGAGTTTGTGGGTTCATGAAAAGCTAAAAAAAGAAATAAATCATAAAAATGTTAAATTAAAACAAATGCTAAAATAAAAACAAATCAAAATAAAACACTTACAAAAAAGATAACATTTTATTTGTTTATCTGCATGTCATGTGACCAATGTGAGTTGATGAAAAGCTAATAATTAAATAATAAAAATGTTAAAATTAAGATATTACAGTTTTAAAACACAAATCAAAATAAAACACCTACTAAAAAAACATTAAATATTTTATTTGTTTATCTGCATGTCTTGTGACCATTGTGAGTTGACAAAAAGCTAATAATTAAATTAAAAAACATTAAATTAAAATATTACAGTCTTAAAACAAACAAATCAAAATAAAACACTTACTAAAAAAGATTAAATATTATATTGGTTTATCTGCATGACAATTATGAGTTCATGAACGCTAATTAAATTATAAAAAATAAATTAAATAAATAAATAAAGTCAGTATTAAATATATAATTAGATTTATTATATAATATAATATGTGTGTGTAGTGTATATTTATTATTTATATATAAATACACACACATGATGTATATATTTAAGAAAAATATGCTGTGTTTATACAATAAAATATTTATATATAATATCAATTATATGAATATAAATATACAATTAAATACATGTATTGTACATGTACAATTAAAAACAAATGTTTTGAATAATATATATATATATACACACACACACACTGTATGCATGTGTATTTATATATATACACATAATAAATGTACACAGTATAAACACATATATTATGTAAATGAAAACTTTTATTTTGGATGTGATTAATCGCAATTAATCTATTGACAAAATTCTTTTAAAACTATCCAGACACAAGGCTAGACTTACAGTACAAAAAAAGAGAGAAAAAGTAAGTCTGACAATATGACAATGTAAACAGTTGTTGATTAGAAAAATATATATTAAAATTTAAATTATAAAAACCATTATAGTTTTTGTTCATATTTCATATTCATTCATATTTATTTATTTATTTTTACCTTTTATTTTAATTTGAGTTAAAGTGTTAATAATTCTGTTTTGTATTTTTTCCATTAGTATTCTTTTTTTTTTTTAATGTCTATATGTCTGTATGTTGTTATTAATTTTCATTTCAGTTTTAATTATTTTAGTACTTCAAGTTAAAAATAAGAAATCATATTTTTAATATACTTTACGTCAACATTTTGTTAATAACATTATTAAATGTTATTGGTTTTAATGTTATTTTTAGTTACGGATCATAACCCTGATGCAGACTCACACTCCTGGAATAGAGTTACATGTGAGTGCAGGACAGAGAAAGAGGAAGCAGTAAGAAGGAGACAGGAAGTCCAGGCTGAGTGCTCGTAATGGAAAGACATCCGACAGGAAAGGAAGAAGACAGTCTGCCGTGCATCATGCTAGAGTTTCACACAGACAAAGACAGACTGGAGGCAGAAGCACAGAATCTCACACTGTTATACTTACAATCATCTGGTGAAAGATGAATGATGATGAAAAGAAATAAGAGAAGAATGAAAATCACAACACACATACACACTCATGCACTGCAACACACACATTTACCTAAAGGATACAAATCCCTTAATTAGATGCTGTGATGGTAACTGTTCCAAAACCCAGTGCCCTACATAGACAGCTCACTTCTAAGGCAACAAATGGAACTTTAACACATGACTGATTTGAAACGCTCTGCACCGGCAACAATTATTACTTATATTTCAGTATTCTAATACGCATAAAAATACACCACATACAAATAATATATAAGATATAATATAATTTATATAAATAATAGAATTATTAATAGTATTTAACAATAATTACTTCATCAAATTATTATTAACAATAATAATAAATTACTTTATTATCATTAATATAATTTATTAATTTAATATAATTTATTACATTTATATAACAAATAATAAACTAGATAAAAAAGTATGTCAAGACAAAGTTTTAAGAAGTTTTAAGTTCGATGGTTTTCAGAAGTAGTTGAAATAGTTTGAAGTTTAAAGTACTTTTAAAAGGTTAAAGTTTGAATGCAGTCTTTCAGATAGATAGATAGTAATGGTCAGATTATAGATAGATAGATAGACAGACAGACATAATTAACATGTTAGTATGATTCTAACATTAATAGCAAGTTACTAGCATGTCGCTAGCATATTTTTAACATCATTAGCAAGTTACTAGCATGTTGCTAGTCTGTTTCTAGCACGATTACCATGTTACTAGCATGATTAGCAAGTTGTTAGCATGTTTTTAGCATAATTAGCAAGTTGTTAGCATGTTGCTAGTCTGTTTCTAGCACGATTGGCATGTTGCTAGCATGTTTCTAGCATGATTAACAAGTTGTTAGCATGATTATCAAGTTGCTAGCATGATTAGCAAGCTGTTAACATGTTTTTAACATAATTAACAAGTTGTTAACATGTTGCTAGCATGTTTCTAACATGATTAGCAAGTTGCTAGCATGTTTCTAGCATGATTAGCAGGTTGCTAACGTGTTTCTAGCATGATTACCAAGTTGTTAACATGTTGCTAGCATGTTTCTTGCATGATTACCATATTTCTAGCTTGATGAGCAAGTTCTTAGTATGTTGCTAGCATGTTTCTAGCATGATTATCAAGTTGCTAGCATGTTTCTAACATGATTAGCATGTTACTATCATGTTGCTAGCATGATTAACAAGGTATCAGCATGTCGCTAACATTTTTCTAGCATGATTAGCAAGTTACTAGAATGATTCTAGCATGATTAGCAAGTTCCTAGTATGTTGCTAGCATGTTTCTAGCATGAATAGCAAGTTGCTAGCATGTTTCTAGCATGATTAGGATGTTACTATCACGTTTCAAGCATGATTAGCAAGTTACTAGCATGATTCTAGCATGATTAGCATGTTAATTACATGTCATTGGCATGATTAGCATGATTCTAGTTGCTAGGCTTGGCTAGACTGATAAATAGATTAGAAATATTAGAACGGAAGTTTGAATTGATTAGAAATACTACATAGAAGGGAAGTCTTGATTTAGTCTCAAAGGATTCTGGGAGTTTAAGTTTGAATTTTGTCAGTTGGAGTTTGAATAGTGTTGCTCATTTGAACATTCCATCAATGTAAGTCTATGGGATTTTTATGATTTTTAATCTTTAATTTTATGAAAACTATAAGTCGGATCAGTTAGAAAAGAGACAGCACACTGAGTCAGATCAGTCTGAAGAGCTGGGCTGAGTTTGGTGGTTCTAGCTTGAAAGCTCTAGGAGGAGTAGCGTTCAGAAATTTGGCTAAGAAGAATAATACTAAAAAGCTTAAGTAGCAGATCAGTAGATTGACTTTCTCAAGCCAAGCTAATTAAAGTTATTATAATTTAATTCATTTAATATAATTTATTATAATTATAATTAATTATTATAATTACATTTATATTATAAATGTATCTATTAATAAATACATTTAAATTATAAATAATATAAATATAAATTCATAAATCATATAATTACGCTCCCTTTTTCCTTTGTGTAGGCGGCTGACTAGGTTTCTGGTTGAGTCACTGCAGTCTCTCAGCACATCAGCATTAATACAGACTCACACTGATGGATTACAGTTAATGGAAGGGGAGGACGAGAGTGTTGAGCAGTCAGTATTGATCTGCATGGATGATTTTTGCTGCCATCATCAAAACGCTCTCAAGTACAGGATCATACGTGTCACCATGGCAACACACGGGCTCCTATAGAGATCTGATCAATCATGGAATCATCTGACAAAAATCACATCCACTTAATCAAAGAACCCAAGTATGCAGAACATGAGTGAGTGAGTTTGATCATTTAAAACATCTGATGGATCAGTGAGGGTATCAGACGGTGGTACAAAAACATAAAAATTGATAGAAATAGAAAACGATCTAAATAGATATAAAACTACCTTACGTACAATTTAAATTAATTTATTTAATTTTTTTAATTAATTGATTTTTTTAGTTTCATTTTCAGCTAAATTAAAACTTTGGTGTTTCGGTTAAAAAAATAGTTTAGGTGCGTCACTAGTAATGCTATTACTGCAGTATTTTAATATAAACTAGATATATATGCTGAAATATAAGGCCTGGAAAAGTCAGAAAAATAAATCTAAATTGAAATAAATAAATAAAAAAATAAAAAATATGGATTTATATTTATATACACTACCGTTCAAAAGTTTGGGGTCAGTAAGACTTGTAATAGTCTTTAAAGTAGTCTCTTATGCTCATCAAGGCTGCATTTATTTGATTAAAAATATAGAAAAAAAACAGTAATATTGCAAAATGTTTTTACAATATAAAATAATGTTTTTTATTTTAACATACTTTAAAATAGAATTTATTCCTGTGATGAAAAGCTGAATTTTTATCAGCTGTTACTCCAGTCTTAAGTGTCACATGATCCTTCAGAAATCATTCTAATATGCAGATTTATTATTAGAATGATCAATGTTGGATAATATCAACAGTTGTGCTGCCAAATATTTTTTGGAACCTGTAATTTTTTTTTTTCAGGATTCTTTCATGAATAACAAGTTTAAAAAGTACAGTGTTTATTCAAAATATAAATATTTTATAACAATGTAAATTATTTATTATTAACTTTTAATAAACTTTTAATTATTAACTTAATACATCCTTGGTGAATAAAAGTATTAATTTCTTAAAAAAATTTCTTAAAATTTTTTTTTTTTTTTGACAGTTTTTATTTGAGTGTTGATTATTAAATAATTTTCATTAATTAAAATAATCATTAAACAACCTTTATATTTGGTTTTTGCTTTTCGGCTAAATTAAAACTTTCAGCTGAACAATTTTCTATAAAAAAATATATTAAAAAAATCATTTGGTGCCTGGAAATTTTTGACCTGGACATGAAAATAAATCAAAATTATTTCGCAATGGATAAATGACTTATATTATTAATTATTAGGGCTGGCAAACGATTAATCGCGATTAATCGCATACAAAATAAAAGTCTGAGTTTGCCTAATATATGTGTGTGTGCTGTGTGTAATTATTATTTATATATGAATACAAGCACATTCATGTACATATTTAAAAAATATTTACAAGTATATGTATTTATGATAATTTTTATAGAATTTATATTATGTATAAATAAAAATAATTTGTACATAACATATTTCTACTAAATATATACATTAATTTGTGTGTATTTATATATACATAATATTTACACACAGCACACACACATATATTAGGCAAACTCAAAGTTTTATTTTGTATGCGATTAATCGCAATTAATCATTTGCCAGTCCTACTTATTTTGTGACTGTTGATTATTATAATAATTGGATTAACTAATTGGCTATTAAATAAACTTTATTTCTGGTTCCAGTTTGCATATAAATGAATAAAAAAACACTGTTTCAGTGTTTCTTTAAAAAAAAAAAAAAAAAAAAAAAATTAATCCTAAAAAAAATGTAAACTTCTGAAAAGTCATATCAATTTCTATACCTGTACAAAAAAATATGTATAATCTGTATTAAAAATAAATAAATAAATATATATATATATATATATATATATATATATATATATATATATATATATATATATATATATATATTGTGCTGTTTGTGTGGTGTTAGTGTGTATGAAAACACACCGTTTGGTCGGTCAGCGGTGGCAGGACGATGGTTTTCTCCATGGTGTTCATCACCAGCTTCCACAGCTCCTTCAGCACCCTCTTGAGAACCGTCTTCTCACAAATCTTAGCAAACAGACTCAAACTGAGAGAAGAAGAAACACAGATCAGAAACTTCATCTGAACATCATCAACACACAAACTAGTAAGTGCAAAGTCACTGTTTCTCATTTTCATTTAGTTTATTACAAAAACTAAAACTAAAATAAATAAAAACTACATAAGCATAAAAAAATTAAAATGATTACAGAAATACTAAAATTTAACTAAAATTAAAGAAAAATCACCAGAAAAATTGTATCTCAATGATACTAAAATAACACTAATTGCAGGCCTGATCTCTGGACAAAGATGTGCTATTAAAGAATTATTTGTGCATAACCTAATTAGTATTCATGAGCTATGCCATATTCAACATCTGTCCCAACCACTTACAGTGATGCCCATTAAATATTTAATCCACATAAAACATTTACTGCTGTTTATTTTTATGCTTTGTATTCTAAGTAAGTCTTCATTCAATGTTGACGTTGCAATTAAAATAAATGTTTTTCAGTCATTTAAATACTGCTCTGATTTTATTAACAAATCACATCTGATGGCTACTTAAAATAATCTGATATTCAAAAAATATTGTGACCAGTATATCTTCATTTATTCTTAATGAATATAAATAGCTTTTCAAATTGACAAACAGACATTTGCCAATTCATGTTAAAAATGTAGGAAAACACACACACACACAAAAAAAATTGTTAATTTATGTTTAAAAATGTAGGTAAATTTATCTTTTAAAATTGTATGTTTTTTTTTTATTTAATTTCATATTTTATTACATTTTTATTTATTTAAATTGTTAATTTATATTTAAATGTAGTAAACTTAAAAAAATTAATGCACTTTTAAAATTGCATGTTAAAATTGCATTTTTATTATTTTTTAATTCAGAATTGTTCATTCATTTTTTAAAATGTAGGTAAACAAAAATAAAAAAACAAATGGAACTTTTAAAATTGTTATTATTTAATATTTATTTAAAATTGTTAATTCATGTTTAAAATGTAGGTAAATTTTTTTTAATTCAATTTTTAAAATTGTATGTTTTTTTTATTTAATTTGATATTTTATTACATTTTTATTTAAAATTGTTAATTCATATTTAAATGTAGTAAATATAAAAAATTTTACTGCACTTTTAAAATTGTCTGTTAAAATTGCATTTTAATTTTTGTTTTTAATTCAGAATTGTTCATTCATTTTTAAAATGTATGTAAACACAACAATAAAACAACAAATGCAACTTTTAAAATTGTTATTATTTAATATTTATTTAAAATGGTTAATTTATGTTTAAAACATAGGTAAAAAAAAGTTTTTAAAAATTTTTAAAGTTTTTTTTTTTTTTATTTAATTTGATGTTTTATAACATTTTTATTTACAACTGTTAAACCATATTTACCATATTTAAATGTAGGTAAACATAAAAATAATTTTTAATGCACTTTTAATATTGCATGTAAAAATTGCATTTTTATTATTTTTTCAGAATTGTTCATTCATTTTTAAAATGTGGGTAAACACAACAATAAAAAAAAACAAATGCAACTTTTAAAAATGTATGTTTTTTTAATTTAATTTGATATTTTTTACATTTTTATTTAAACTTGTTAATTCATATTTAAATGTAGGTAAACATAAAAAAAAATTATGCACTTTTTATTTTTTTATTCAGAATTGTTCATTCATTTTTAAAAATGTAGATAAACAACGATAAAAAACAAATGCAACTTTTAAAATGGATATTATTTAATATTTCTTTAAAATTGTTAATTCATGTTTAAAACAAAGGTAAACAAAGTTTTTAAAATGCAACTTTTAAGATTGTTTGTTTTTTTTATTTTAATTAATTTAATTTGATATCACATTTTTATTTAAAATTGTTAATATTTATTTATTTATTTATTTATTTATTTATTTATTTTTATTTAAAATTGTTCATTCATTTTTTAAAAACTAGGTAAACACAATAAAAAAAATGCAACTTTTATCTTTTACCTTTTTTACTTCATTTTCCAGTCATGTTAAAAATGTCATCTGGCAGTGGATGCAACCAATCACTGAACAAGTTGCTTCTAGCCATCTATACTAGTGTAGACGCATCTTCTTGACAGTAGTTTAACTAGTTTTAATAACAAGTAGCTCATAGCTTAACAAACTGCAGTGTCAAAGCAGTTTCCCCATCACCATACCGTACAGATCGCGTGATTTCGGTCACTCACTTGCTGTCCAGGAAGTCCATGATGGGCTGCAGGACGTTGTCGGCATCCTGTGCTAAGTTGCCGTTGCCATTAGCAGGTACATTTGCTCCTTTCACCTGACTGAGAATATCTCCCATCTGCCTCACATTCTCCTCAATTTGCGGCTGGAAACTGCAGACACACAACAGAATTATCTTACCGACTTGTGATGTTACAAAAGATTTCTATTTCAAATAACTGCTGTTCTTTTGAACTTTCTATTCATCTGTGAATCCTGAAAAATAAAATGTATCACAGCTTCTACAAAAATATTGGACAGCTGTTTTCAACATTGATAATAATCAGAGATGTTTCTTAAGCAGCAAATCATCATATTAGAATGATTTCTAAAGGATCATGTGATGCTGAAGACTGGAGTAATGATGCTGAAAATTCAGCTTTGATCACAGAAATAAATTACATTTTAATATATATTTAAATAGAAAACAGCTGTTTTACATTGTAATAATGTTTTACAATTTTACTGTATCAAATAAATGCAGTCTTGGTGTGCAGAAGAGACTTCCTTCATGTTTTATTTCTAGTACATGACTGTTGCACATTATTAACCCTGCAAATACCAACCTCACAGCGAAAATCCTGCTGAGATCATCCATCACATTGTTCAGCTTGACTTGTAGATCCTTCAGAAAGTCACTGGCCTCCACATTTAACTGCAAAATAAATAAATAAATAAATAAAAAACATAACTATGAGTCTGATTCAATATTATTTTGAGTCTGACTTGCTTTTACTACTTGAATCTGGTGTTTTTTTTAGTTGAAACAGTAGTAAAAACTTTGTCTTGCTCACTTTGAGACAATTAATATTCAGTAATATCTGTATTTTTAATATCAATGAGATACTATTATAGTTTTTTTTTTATTTTCTGTTCACATTTTAATTTTGTTAAAGTTTTAGTAATTCGTTGTGTGCTTTGCAATTTTTTTTTAAAGATGTCTATATAGTTTTTATTTTTTATTTCAGCTTTAGTTTTAATAATTTTAGTACGTTTTTATTACTTGTTTCACTTGGACTAGTTTTTATTTTTATATATTCTGTTTTTATTTACATTTCTGTTCAAATTGTTTTTATTTTAATTTTGTTTTAGTATTTTTTTTGTTTGTTTGTTTAATTTTAGTAAACATTTATTTTATTTAAAGTAACAAAAAAGTTTTTATGGTAGTAGTTTTTCTTAACTATAATCAGATGAGAACAAAGCTTTAACTGAATTGATACTTTATACTTTTTTAAAGTTGATTTACATTTGTTTCATTAATTCATTTTGCAACATTAACACTGTTATTTGAACTGAATTAAATTAACATTGAACTGAATTGATCTGAATAATGACTTGATGAATTTTAAAACATTTTAAAAGACTTTTTGCCGGTTAATTAATGTGAAACTGCTTTGAAACAATCTGTAATAAATGTGACTTGACTGATGACATCATGCCACTCATTCCAGCCAATGGCATCCGTTTAACACGGAGGCTCCGCCTCCACTGTGAAATCCAGCAAGTCTTTTTAATATGCGCTGAGAATGCTGTTAACTTATTGAATATTCTGTGAATACTAGGAATCCGGCAAAAGTGTCCGCAGTGAATCACAGACTATTAAAGCTGACCAACATTAATAATGCATTTGAATTATGCATTATGTCATGAATATTCATGCATGCGATTGTCTGTCAGGGTGCGTTTATGATATCGCTCATAAATGATGCATGACGTCAATGCAAATGCTGTGAGAGAGCAAGAATAATGAGCTGTCCGGCAAATGCGTTTGATACGAGCCAAGCAATTATACAGCTGATGTGAGGAGAGTTAAACAGGAAGTAAAACAGAAATGAGTCAGAGATGGTGCTAAAGACAGAGCGTGGGATGTTTTACTGCTGGATGACTCAGAAGAGAAGGAGGGAATGGATGGGATGATGAATGGGTGGACGGATAATGGAAAAGATGCTAAATGAGAGAGATTTATAGACGAAAACAAAGGAAAGAGATTCCTGATGTTCAATAAACGAATGAAAGATATAAAGACGACAGAATTTTACAAAGCAAATATATTTATAATGTTACAAAAGATTCTATTTCAAATAAATGCTGTTCTTTTAAACTTTTTATTTATTAAAGAATCCTGAAAAATAAAATATGTAGTAAAATATGTAGAGTAATAATGCTGAAAGTTCAGGTTTAATCACAGAAATAAATTACATTTTACAATATATTCATATAAAAACAGCTATAATTAATTACAATAATATTTCATAATCATACTGTATTTTTGATCAAATAAATAAAGTTAAAAATGCATTATATATATATATATATTTCTTCCTTACATTTATATTTTTTATTATATTTTTGGTTGTTCAAAAGTTTGGGTTCAGTATTTTTTTTTAAAGAAATTATTTCTTTTATTCAGAAAGGACACATTCAATTAATCAAAAGTGACAGGAAATACATTTATATTGTTACAAAAGATTCTTTTTATTTATTAAAGAATCCTGAAAAATAAAATATATCACACTGAAGACTAGAGTAATGATGATGAAAATTCAGATTTGATCACAGAAATAAATGACATTTTATAACATAATTATATATAAAAAAGCTATAATTAATTACAAAAATATTTTTTAATTTTTACTGTATTTTTGATCAAATAAATAAAGTTAATATGCATTATATATTTTTTTTTTTTACATTTATATGATATATATATATATATTTTTGGTTATTCAAAAGTTTGGTATTCAAAAGTTTTTTTTTTTTTAAAGAAATTATTTCTTTTATTTAGAAAGGACACATTAAATTAATCAAAAGTGACAGCAAATACATTTATAATGCTACAAAACATTCTATTTCAAATAAATGCTGTTCTTTTGAACTTTTTATTTATTAAAGAATCCTGAACAACAAAATATATTACACTGAAGACTGGATTAATGATGCTGAAAATTCAGATCTGATCACAGAAATAAATTACATTTTATAATATATTCATATAAAAAAAGCTATAATTAATTACAATAATATTTTGTAATTTTTACTGTATTTTTGATCAAATAAATAAAGTTAATATGCATTATATATACTTTTTTACATTTATATTATATATTATTTTTTTGGTTATTCAAAAGTTTGGGTTCACTATTTTTTTTTTTTTTTTAAAGAAATTATTTATTTTATTTAGAAATCACACATTAAATTAATCAAAAGTGACAGCAAATACATTTATAATGTTACAAAAGATTCTATTTCAAATAAATGCTGTTCTTTTGAACTTTTTATTTATTACAAAAATCCTGAAAAAATATATCACACTGAAGACTGGAGTAATGATGCTGAAAATTCAGGTTTAACCACAGAAATAAATGACATTTTATAACATATTCATATAAAAACAGCTATAATTAATTACAATAATATTTCAGAATTTTTACTGTATTTTTGATCAAAAAAACAGCCTTGGCGACCAGAGGAAACTTCTTTCAAAAGCATTTAAAAAAAAAAAAACAGAATTGAAAGCTGAATTGAATGGCAAGATTTTTAGTCATTAACTTCATTTTCTGTCTGTTCTTCACACAAAACTATCAGAGAACTGTTCAGACCACTTTTATGCTGCTTTTTGGTGAACTATTTTCTTAAAATCCATGTTTTAAATAGTTAAAGCATGAATAAACTCACATCTTTGCCTCCCATGGCCTCAAACATCTTCTCCAGCTGGACTCGCAGCTGCTGGATGTTATTAATAATGATGCAAGGCTGAAAATAACAGAACAGAGAGGGTTAAATGACATTAACACACACACATTTACACCTACGCTATTAAAAGTAATCCCTGCAGTGACAGAAAGTGAGGAATAGTGCTAAATGTGACAGCTTCATTAAGTGCTGTGAGCTGAATGAGTCTCGCTAGACCACTGTGTGTGTGTGTTTCCTTCCTCTGGGAGCAATTCAAGCCAGTCAGCTAATTACTGTACCTCCATCTAATAACTCACACACAGACTTTATTATGAGCCGCATGTACCTTTTAATGCAATATTATAACTGTAAATGCATTAATGTGACGCACCACTTTCTCCTTCTTGCAGTGAGTGGGAAAATCCTTGGCAATGATGTCGGCATAAGACAGAAGAACATTTCCAATGGTCTGAAAGAAAGACAAACAGTCACGAATTGAGGAATTTGTCACGTTTGGAGCATGTTTGTACTTAGTGCATGATGTTTCAGCACATCACAAGCCCTAAATACTGTATGTGCATTAATAATAATAACAGTGATGCTTGACTTCACCTTAGCAAACCTCTTCATGTAATTCCCAACGATCTGAGGATCAGGACACTCCAACTTCCTGATGATTTCAAAGCTCTGGTTGAGCTGGGAAAAGACGTCCACCACTGAACAGGAGAACAGCGCGTGCTCCGACGTCTGCTGGAACTGTAGGAGGGATGATGGAGAAATGATCAAGATAAAAAAAGCATATTTACAGCAGGGTTTCCCAGGGTTTGTGAGGTGATGAATAGCTATTTTATCATAAAAAATTCTAAAAAATAATTAAAAAAAATAACCAGAAATAACACACTTCCTAAAAAACGATACAATTATTGAAACTGTTGAATTACTAAACTATTAAATTAAAATTTCAGGGAGGCTTCAAGTAAATATTTTAGATTAAAAGAGCTCAGCTGACAAAAAAGTTTCGGAATCCCTGGTTTAACTATTGCAAAAAAGTTAAAAAGGGTCAGATGAAGTCCTGTCATTACAAGTAAATACTTTATATATTTTTTAATATATATACATATAATTATTTTTTAACTATAAAATTATATGATTTTTTGGGGTTGTTTAAAAGTTTGGGCTTAGTAAGATTATTTTTTAAAGATTTTTTTAAAAATAAATTGTCATTTTTTTTATTCAGCAAGGACACATTAATCAAAAGATATAGTAAAGACATTTAAAAATGTTACAGAAGATTTCTATGTTTCAAATAAATGCTGTTCTTTTGAGCTTTTTAGTCATTAAACAATCCTGAAAAATAAAATATCACAATAACCACGGTTTCCAAAAATATATGAATATATATTGATAATAATCAGAAATGTTTCTTGAGCAGCAAATCTGCATGATTTCTGCAGATTTTTTAGAATGATTTCTGAAGGATCATGTGGCACTGAAGACTGGAGTAATGATGCTGAAAATTCAGCTTTGATTAAAAGAATAAATTATATTTTAATATATATTCACATAGAAAACACTTATTTCGAATTGCAATAATATTTCTGTTAATATTTTACTGTATTTTTAATCAAATAAATGCAGCCTTGATGAGCAGAAGAGACTTTTTTCCAAAACATATAAAATATTAGTCGATGCACTTCCTGGCATGGCATCTCTTGCCATGTTTTTATGCAGTATGCATTATACAGTCATTATCTGTGTGTGTGATTGAGTATGTTATGTTAATTGGACTCTAAAGACTTCAGACTGATGGAGGTGTTCAACTCTCCTCTGTGTGTCACCCAAACATCTCACGACTAAAAATACAACAATATACTCCTGATATTTACCCCGTCCTTTGCGTCCCTGACCAGAGCGCCGTGCAGGAAATCTCTGGAAACCTCCTCGTTCTCATCCAGCCACAGAATCACGAATGGCTCAAACCATCTATCAAGACAAAGATGAAACAGTTCAGACACTGTATGCAGTTTGTGCATTTTTTTATGCATGCAATTCGCATTTGACCACTGCATTTAACACTCAGTTTTAAGAGTTGGATCAAATCACTAACTCTAAATCATGAGTCTAAATAGTGATGTTTGACTACAGCTCTTACGCTGGATACTCTGGCACACGGTCCTGGAAATATGGCAGCTCCTTGCAGTATTCGTTGTAGAGCCATTTCACCTTGAAGTGCAGGTTCATGTAATCAGCGCTCTTGCACAGCCTGTGTTTCTCGTGTTCTGTGAGACAGGAAGTACATCGCAGACAACAGGATATTGAGCACAAACGTGACTGTTTTCACACTTGTTTTGATTGCCTGATCAGAAGTAGAGTTTGATTCCAGCCCTTTTAATACTTGCTTTATATATTTATTTAATTATTATTAGAAAATGCAATTAAACATCACAAGATAGAGAGCCCAAATTAACTAAATAAACTAAAACCGAACATTAGAAAAAAATAATAAAAATAAATAGATAAATATAATTAAATAGAAGAATTAAAGTTAACATCTCAAGACAGAGATTCACACAAACCTCAAACTGCAACAGAACTAAAACATAAGAAAATGGTAAAGAAAGTAAATAAATATTATATTAAATGAAAATAAACAATAGAAAAATACACTTAAACATCTAAAGACAGAGTAAATAACATTAGAAGAAGTGAAGAGAGAGGAAAATGTAAATAAATAATAAATATGCAATAATAATATATTAAATAATAATAAAAAAATAATTAAAAAATACACTTCAATATTTCAAGACAGAGAACCACAAAAAAACCAAAGTGCAACTAAACTAAAATGAATAAATAATATATTAAAAAAATAAATAACATACAAAAAAATAAACAAGACAGAGAAAATAACATTAGAGAAGTGAAGAGAAAAAAAGTAAACAAAATAAACACTATATTAAATTAAAAAAAAATAGAAAAAGACATTTAAACATTTCAAGAAAGAGGGTCACAAACCTCTAATTACAACAGAACTCAATCATAGACATAGAAGTGAAGAGAGAAATAAATAAATAAAACATACCTTAAAAAATGTTAGGACAGAGATTCAAACAAACCATAAATTATAACAGAACTAAAACATAACTTTATAATTACAGAAAAACCAATGAAATAAAATAAAATAAAAGTAAAAAAAAAAAAAAAGTAAATAAAAGTACATTAAAATAGCACATAAATATAAAAAATTGTTAAAACAGAGATTCAAACAAACCATAAATTACAACAGAACTAAAACGTAGCCTGACAATAACAGAAAAACTAATGAAATAAAAGAAAAGAAAAACAAAAGTTAAAAAAGTGCATAAAACTAGTACATAAATACAATAATATATGTACAACATACACAAATAAAAGCATACATAAAAAAGAAACAAACACATTTTAACAAGAACCTCACTATGTTATTGATCTGTCATTTTTTTAGTTTCTCATACGAGAGGAAACATTTGTCAGAGGTTTAGTGTTTTGTCAGTGTTTACCTTCCATCGCGTACTTCATATCCTGAGCAAACATGTTCCACATCACCTCCGCACTGATCTTTCCCACGTTCAGCTCCTGAGGGAACCTGCAGGAGGAAGACAGGCAGTTATAAAACTTACTATTGTATATTACTCTAATCATTGGGTTTCAATTTTTTTTATAGGAATCTTCTGGAGTGCTGTAATGTTAAACTCCATTATCTCGGGTCTAAACACACACTCACTGGTTCAAGCAGGGTGTGTAAGAGTTCTTGTCCTCCTCTATGATGGAAACGATGAGTGTGATGAGTTTGGACCAGAAGTCCAGGTTCTTAATACTCGGCCCCTGTTCTTCAGGAGGAACTGTCTTCGACTGGATATGAACACAGATGAGAGAGATGTCATGTAAAACGCACCAGTACAAACACACTGCAACACAAGATACCTGCATAACATTAGAAAAGAAGTAACAAGAGAGAGTAAGTAACATAACTTGATTTAAGTATGTTTACATATTTCTCTCCATCATTTTTTAGAAACATAATGTTGTAGTTTCTCAAACAGCAGTCATGCAGAAAGACTGGGGAAAGACGACCATTTACACAAATTGGCAATTAAAAAAATAATGCAGAGAGCATGCAAGAACGCTTCCTGTGCGTACAGCCCATTATCATCTCAGATCCACACACACACACACACACAGGGAGCATCAGTCAGCGCTGCGGTTATGAGGTGTCAAAAACTCCAGACGTGTCTTCCATCTTACTAATAAAGTTCTGCAGTGAAAGTGCACAGAGAGCGAGCGCGAGAGGGATAAACACACGTCACACTGCGCTTCTTCTCCATTCATAACTGCCACAACACATCCGCCATAATCAATATTTCATTTTCCATGAGAAGAACTTCAGCGCTCGCGGCGCTCTGCCTCTGAATGACTAAATGGCATCAAATCAGCATGAAGAGACAAACACAAACTCGTTCAGTACAGGGTGATGCTCTCGGTTGAACCAAAGCTTCCAACAGAACCATCTAAAGTTTAAAAGTTCAAAACAATTGATAGTTTCTAGCAGAACATTCAAAGGTTTAAAAGTTCAAAAATGTAAAATTTTCCAATAGAACATTGAAAAGTTTAAAAGTTCAAAACATTTAAAAGTTTCCAACAGAACATTCAAAGTTTTAAAAGTTCAAAAATGTAAAGGTTTTCAACAGAACATTCACAAGTTTTAAAGTTCAAAACATTTGAAAGTTTTCAATAGAACATTCCAAAGTTTAAAGGTTCAAAAATGTAAAATTTTCCAATAGAACATTGAAAAGTTTAAAAGTTCAAAACATTTAAAAGTTTCCAACAGAACATTCAAAGTTTTAAAAGTTCAAAAATGTAAAGGTTTTCAACAGAACATTCACAAGTTTTAAAGTTCAAAACATTTGAAAGTTTTCAATAGAACATTCCAAAGTTTAAAGGTTCAAAATATTCAAAAGTTTCCAAAAGAACATTGAAAAGTTTATACATTCAAAAATGTAAAATTTCCCATTAGAACACTGAAGTTTAAAAGTTCAAAAATGTCAAAGTTTCCAACAGAACATTCAAAGGTTTAAAAGTTCAAAAATGTAAAAGTTTCCAATAGAACATTGAAAAGTTTAAAAGTTCAAAACATTTAAAAGTTTCCAACAGAACATTCAAAGGTTTAAAAGTTCAAAAATGTAAAATTTTCCAATAGAACATTGAAAAGTTTAAAAGTTCAAAACATTTGAAAGTTTTCAATAGAACATTCCAAAGTTTAAAGGTTCAAAACATTTAAAAGTTTCCAAAAGAACATTCAAAAGTTTAAAAGTTAAAAAATGTAAACGTTTCCAACAGAGCATTCAAGTTTATAAGTAAGTTCAAAAATGTAAAAGTTTCCAATAGAACATTCAAAAGTCTAAAAGTTCAAAAAAATTAAAGTTTCCAACAGAACATTTAAAAGTAAAACAGAACATCAACATAAAGGAAAAAAAGTGGGACAGGATTATTATTGTTAACTAAAATTAAAACCATCAAAAATTAAAATTTAACTAAGTGAGGCTCTCTGTGCCTATAAAGCAATGAAACACTGTGATTTCTCATGCAATTTTCAGTGCCATTTAGACATGCGCACACACACACATATGTACTCACTGGGTCATTCTGGTATTCCCGGCTGTAGAGCTCATGGCAGTTATTAAAGATGTACTCGTACGTTGAGTTAAGACAAGCTTTCACACAGTCTTTAACAACTTGACTCGCTCTTGGTGGACTCTGCAGCTCCTGGACCTGAAAACACACACAACAGTGATTGTTTAAAAATAAGGCACAACTGTTCCAAAAAGCATATGTCGTTAAATCATTTAATATCTGAAACAGGAACAAACCTTCATCCTGAAGAAAGTAATGCTGGTCAGAAGATCTACAGTGGACTTTAGATCCTGCAGCCTCTCAGGACTGCTGGCTGGAAAATTATTCTGAAACATGAACACACAACTGTTACAAACACAGATACACACTCCACAAAACTAGTCTTAAGTAGAAACAGAGGTCATTTGTATAAGTGTGCAGTGATATATTATTGAAGGAGAACATATGATCATACCCTGTACATAGAGAGGTCTATCCTCAGTGAGTTGTGCAGCTGATCCAACAGTTTCACAAACCGTTCTTTCTGCAGAAAAAAAAAAAAGATCTGCTACTTAATAAACATTTCTGTTATTATCATCAATGTTGAAAAAAGTTGTGCTGCCGAATTTTTTGTGGAAACTGTGGTACACTTTATTTTGCCGAATAAAAGTATTAACCTAAAAACAAAAGCCTTACTGACTTAAACTTTAGTGTAACTCAACAATATAAAAACAAGGTTTCTGAGATCTACTAGTGTTTTACAAGTCATTTTGTCGTTGAAATCTGAACTGACCCCAAAATTGGAGGCAGCAAAGCGGTCAGAGGCAGAGACATTGTTGGAGGATTGTGTGGTGTGGGCGTAGTAAGCATTGATGTTGGCCAGCAGTGTGCTCATGACCGCAGGAACACCGGGACACATGTACTTCGACGACAGACACGCGAAATGCCTGAACACAAACACAGAGAACCACTTTACAAGACTGAACATAGACACATTACCTTATGTCATCATAACTGGGATTAAATCACTATGTGAGCGAAAATTTTTTTCTGCAATACAAGTAGTTTTCAGCTAAAATCTTTTCTGCAATACAAGTAATTTTTAACTAAGATCTTTTACACAATACAAGTCATTTTCAACCAAAATCATTTCTACAGTACAAGTAATTTTCAAATAAAATCTTTTCCACAATACGAGTAGTTTTCAGCTAAAATTTTTTACGCAATACAAGTAATTTTCAACTAAAATCTTTTACACAATACAAGTAATTTTAGCCAAAATCATTTCTACGGTACAAGTAATTTTCAAATAAAATCTTTTCCACAATACGAGTAGTTTTCAGCTAAAATCTTTTCTGCAATACAAGTAATTTTCAACTAAAATATTTTACACAATACAAGTAATTTTCAACCAAAATCATTTCTACAGTACAAGTAAATTTCAAATAAAATCTTTTCCACAATACGAGTAGTTTTCAGCTAAAATCTTTTACGCAATACAAGTAATTTTCAACTAAAATCTTTTCCGCAATACAAGTAATTTTCAGCCAAAATCATTTCTATGGTACAAGTAATTTTCAAATAAAATCTTTTCCACAATACGAGTAGTTTTCAGCTAAAATCTTTTCTGCAATACAAGTAATTTTCAACTAAAATCTTTTACTCAATACAAGTAATTTTCAACCAAAATCATTTCTACAGCACAAGTAATTTTCAAATAAAATCTTTTCCACAATACGAGTAGTTTTCAGCTAAAATTTTTTACGCAATACAAGTAATTTTCAACTAAAATCTTTTACACAATACAAGTAATTTTCAGCCAAAATCATTTCTATGGTACAAGTAATTTTCAAATAAAATCTTTTCCACAATACGAGTAGTTTTCAGCTAAAATCTTTTACGCAATACAAGTAATTTTCAGCCAAAATCATTTCTACGGTACAAGTAATTTTCAAATAAATTCTTTTCCACAATACGAGTAGTTTTCAGCTAAAATCTTTTACGCAATACAAGTAATTTTCAACTAAAATCTTTTCCGCAATACAAGTAATTTTCAACTAAAATCTTTTCTGCAATACAAGTAATTTTCAGCTAAAATCTTTTACGCAATACAAGTAATTTTCAACTAAAATCTTTTCCGCAATACAAGTAATTTTCAGCCAAAATCATTTCTATGGTACAAGTAATTTTCAAATAAAATCTTTTCCACAATACGAGTAGTTTTCAGCTAAAATCTTTTCTGCAATACAAGTAATTTTCAACTAAAATCTTTTACTCAATACAAGTAATTTTCAACCAAAATCATTTCTACAGCACAAGTAATTTTCAAATAAAATCTTTTCCACAATACGAGTAGTTTTCAGCTAAAATTTTTTACGCAATACAAGTAATTTTCAACTAAAATCTTTTACACAATACAAGTAATTTTCAGCCAAAATCATTTCTATGGTACAAGTAATTTTCAAATAAAATCTTTTCCACAATACGAGTAGTTTTCAGCTAAAATCTTTTACGCAATACAAGTAATTTTCAGCCAAAATCATTTCTACGGTACAAGTAATTTTCAAATAAATTCTTTTCCACAATACGAGTAGTTTTCAGCTAAAATCTTTTACGCAATACAAGTAATTTTCAACTAAAATCTTTTCCGCAATACAAGTAATTTTCAGCCAAAATCATTTCTATGGTACAAGTAATTTTCCAATAAAATCTTTTCCGCAATACAAGTCATTAATACAAGTAATTTTAAACTAAAACCTCTTCCACAATACAAGTAATTGTCAGCCAAAATCATTCCTACAATACAAGTAATTTTCAACTAACATATTTTCCGCAATACAAGTCATTTTCAGCCAAAATAATTTCTACAGCACAAGTAATTTTCAAATAAAATCATTTCTACGGTACAAGTCATTTTCAAATAAAATCTTTTCCACAATACAAGTAGTTTTCAGCTAAAATCTTTTACGCAATACAAGTAATTTTCAAATAAAATCTTTTCTGCAATACAAGTAATTTTCAACCAAAATCTTTTCCACAATACAAGTAATTTTCAGCTAAAATCTTTTCCGCAATACAAGTAATTTTTAGGCCAAAATCTTTTCGACAATATAAGTAATTTTTAACCAAAATCTTTTCCACAATACAAGTAATTTTCAGCCAAAATCATTTCTGCGATACAAGTAATTTCCAACCAAAATCTTTTCTGCAATACAAGTATTTTCAATCAAAATCTTTTCAATCAAAATTTTAAAATCTTAAAAGATTTCTAATGATATTTGAAAATGTTAAACTCCCATCAGACTCTTTGATAACCAGCTAATTTTCACAACTGATCGCATCTCATTGATGCTTTACATTTTATGCATCAACTACTTGTATGTAAGCTTTGAACTCAGCTAAACGTATCAAATTTATCATCATTTTTAAGACAGGTCGTGATAGCATCCAGCTGATGGGGAATATTGATTAAACTAAGCTTGAGTTTTCTCGTTCCAGCACTGTCTGCTCTTTCTCTTTAACACTCACGGCACACACTCTGCTCAGCATCTCCTGAGACTCAGGGAGATCTGACCAATGATCACAACATGAATCACGTCCTCATTATTATGGACGTCCTCGTCTTTGGTGGCTGAGCACTAACGAGGTGTTTCTAGCAGCGCACTCTGAATACACGCGTGAATCACGCTACACGTGTCAATGAAAAGCTCGCTGACATTCATTAACATCAGAGAAACTCAGACAATGGAAGAGATGATTGTACAAACTGATCTCCAGCATTACTTTGCCCAAAGACTAACACTTAACTCTCACTCGTCTGTAGAGTATTTTAGTACCAGTCAGATACTGTTATAGGTTTTATTAATATTTTGACTCAGTTTTTATTTTTATAATTTCCATTTTCATTTTTAGTTAAAATTTTAGTAATTTTGTGTTAAAATGAGAAATGCTGCCTTTATAACTAGCCAAATTAAAATTATAAAAATAAGCTTTTTATATTTTATTTTATTTTATTTTATTTTATTTAAAGTAACAAAAATGTTTTTTTTTTTTCTTTGGTTTTAGTTAACTATTATAACCCTGGAGATAGCAGACAGCAGAAGGATAGAAGCATAAATATTTTAAATGCACTGGGGAAAAAAAGATTTGATTATGATTATTTACAAAATTTTGCAATGCATCATGAAATGCATCACAAATTGGTTCAACTGCACTTGTAAATATATATATTTATAATAATTAAATTCAATAATGGATGCATTACATCTTCTCTGTCATGCCACTTTGATGACTGATGTTTGTTGTTGTTAGAACTTCATGATCATCATCAAGAAAATGTATTTTATTTTTGTTTTTTATACAATTTATAAATAATTTACACTGTTTACAAACTATTATCAAACATATCGCTAACCTAGCATTAAATATTCAACATTAAAGTTACAAAAAATTGTCTTTTTTTTTTTTTTTACAAAGCCTGATATCAATTCATTGTAGTACAAAAATGTGTGTAAGTGTTAAATAATCGTCTTAATAAGATTTATGACTTCATAACAAATTATCAACATTTTTTCTTTAATTTAATAAAATAATAAACATCATTTGGTCATTACAAAGACCCTAAAGTGACAATGGTGAAGGAAATATAGAATTTTCTCACCTCATATCTAATTCTATTTTAACTTTTGATGATTAACAGTTAGTTAACTAACTTATGTTTCAGTTGTTGTTAATTCATTCTCTGCTTACGTCATAGCCTGATAGATCGATTCCACTCCGTATCTCATGGCAAACTCGTCCACAATCTCCTGCGCCGTCTCATCAAAGTACACTTTCCAGGCGTCATCGCCTTTGGCATCAGGGATCTTCACCACACCGCTGTTCTGCTTCTCTGTGGTGTAGTGGAAGATGTGCTGCAAAGCATCATGGGTGTGTTCAACTCGACGTTTTTTAGTTTACTTCATGGGCCCTTTTCACTGGGGTGAGGGGACGTGAGGCATGGTGGGGGGAAGGTGCAATTGTTATTATTGGTTGGTTGTTTTTCGGTATTTGGTTTTGCGGTTTTGGGTTTGCTGGGTTTTTTGTGGGTGGTGTGTTTTTATAGGTTTTGGTTTAGGGGGTGGGTGAGGTTATTTGGGGATTGGGGTAGATGGTATCTGGGTAGGTGTCGTGGTTGTAGTTCGTTTTAGCTTGGGTTTTGTGAGCGATTTTTCTTGGTTTTCTTTGGTGCTTTGGGGGGGGGTCTTGTATCTCTCTCGAAAGTACGTGATTTTGCTATGTTCGGGTTTGGTGCGTTTTATTTTTATTTGACAGTTAGTTTATGGTTGTATATTTTTGGACATGTTTTTACGGATTTTTATATAGTTGCGGTTGAGTCTTTTAGTCCGTTGTTAGTTTGTATGTATTGTTCGGCGATGTGATTTAATGCTTCTTGTTACGGGAGGGTAGTTGTGGGTTGTTTTCCAGTGGCGTGTTTCACAGTATGATTCATCCATATGCGGGTTGTGTTGTGGGGTGACGTTCGTAGGCTTACTTTATTTTACAATGGGCGTGTTTGACGTTTGTTCCGTTCGTTTTTATGTTGTTATAGGTTAGCTATTTTATGTATCGATTTTTGCGTGTTCCATCTCTGCGATAGGTGTATCTGTACGTAGATTATGCGAGTCCTCTCGCGTACTCTCCTACCGCTTTGTATTCACAATAGTACATTGAATGTGCTTGCGGTAGCGCTTCCGGTTATCGGGGACGGTTAACTGTTCTATGGGGCGCGGGGTTCATGGTGAGCAATGTGTGGGGCGGTACACCCGAGGAGTGGTGTGTTCAGTTCTGATCTCTCACACTTCATCTTGTCCTCATATGTTGCTAGTTTATTCTGGCTGCGGGAGTATTGTTTATCCTTGGCTTACCGGTTCGGGGGATCCCGCTACGTGGGGGTTCCTATGTACAGGCAATTTGTCGAGCCATATGATGCTGGACGGGTGCAGTGCTATATTTCATATGATGGTGAGGCCACAGTGTCCCTTTGGGTATTTGTGATTCTCGATTCTAACAAGCTTGAAGATCCGTAGGTGTGGCTGGGCGGTGGAGGTGGTCGGGGTGTGAACGTGCTTGGTGGACGGAACCTGGTCGCGGCGCTCGTTCCACAGTGGTTCCAGGGGGCTGATAGAGGGGTTGTGTGACTCGCAACTTATGATAGACTCGCTGTAGTATGGTGTTTGCATTGTCTCTACGGGATTATTACGCATGTGGGGCGGGGGTAGTATCTCGCGCGTTGGTTTTTGCGTTTTGCTATAAGACTGTGATCTTTTCACTTGTGGGATGCGGTAGGGGTTTGTAGTGTGGAGTTTAGTTGGTTGAAGTGAGGGGTTTGCAGTGGGTTCCTCAGGTTGATAGTTACTGGGGTGTGTGGCGGTGTTTCCTGCGTTGGGGCTTGGGTGGGGGCGCCTATGGCTTGTCTGGGAGCAGACTGGGGCTGGGTGGGGTGGTCTCTGATGCCTGTCTTGTCGGGTATACGTCTAGTTAAGGGGGTGGGGTATCGTTAGACGTTATATCGTTTGTTCCGGTTTCGTGTTTTTTCGGGATGGTTTTTATTTTAGTAACTGTACAGTGTTGGGTTTTTTCTTTTGTTCGTTGTTTTTCTTTTTGGGTATTTTTTGCTTTGTTTTATTTTCGCGGTCCAGGTGTTAGTTTTTGAGTTAGCATTTTGCAGTGTTTGTTGTTTTTAGTGCGATATTTTGGTCCTATTACGTTGGATTTCTTTGGAGGTTATTCTGTTTCTGCACAAATCGGTTGTGGTGATGATGTGTGGTGTTCCATTGTTTTTTCTCTGTACGTTATGGTAGACTATTGGGGTAGCAGTGCTATCTCATGCGGAATTTCCACCGGAGGGGTGTTTTTCGGTTTGGTTAGGAGTGATGGGGGTGGAACTGGTTCTGTTCTGTTGTTGTATCTCTGACTCAGGTTTTGTTTTATTTCTTTGGGGGTTTTGAGCTTTATGCTTTATTTATTTCGGGGTTTCTGGTATGGGTAAATGCGTTGGCTGGTTACTTTTGTGGATTTTCGACACCTGGAGTACGGTTGAGGGGGGTGGTGTGGATGTGGCGGTCCGGGGCGTCTGGGTCGTGTATTTAGGCGAGAGCGACTGGTAAGATTTTCGTTTCGATTATACGTCTCTCTCTCTACGGTTGTGTTGTCGGTTTATTTACGTTTTTTCCCGGTTGCAGTTTTTTTGGAAGATATGTGGATCACTGAGCACTGGTCACCGATGGTTGTTCGTTGCGTACTTGGGGGGTTATTTGTCCGGTTGTTTATGATTCTTGTGGTGGTCTTTTGGGGGTATTCGGGGTTGTATGGTTTACGTTTTGTTTTGTTCAGTTGTGACGTGTTCATATTTTGGCGGATTGATTTGGGGTTCGTTGGTGTATTGATGAACTATTTTAGCTGTGGTGCACGGTCCGTTTAAGAGGTGTTGGGCACACCAATGGGTGTCGGTTTATTTGGGGAGTGTGGTCAAGTTTCGGTTCCCAATAATGTTTTGCAAAGTGCGTGGTTTTTGCTGTGTTGTATTCTCCCATTTTATCGGGTTGTTTGGTGTATCGGATTCTGTAGTCGATATGATATTGCACGTTCTGTCTATTGAGAGTGAAGGGTATTTCGTAAAGTTGGGTTTGTGTTGATCGGGGTTAGTGTGTGTTGTTGTTCAGTAGGCCTTTGGAGTCGTCGTGATGTCGCACATCCTCGTGTGTTGTTGGCTGTCGTGTGGGAGTAGAGTCTTGGATCCGTGGGGAGTTGGTTGCTCGGTATCGGATGCCGGTTATATGATGACATGCTGTCTTCACTTCACTGGGGAGGTGTTGTTTGTTTGTTTCGCGGGTTGGGTTACTGTTCTATCGTTTTTCAGGGGATTTTAGTGTTTTTAGGGGGCGCATGAGTGGGTTATCCTCTCCTTGGATCTGCTATTGGGGTGGGTGGGGGAGGGGCGCGTGGGATGGGGTTCCCCCCGGGTAATTTATGTTTTTCGATGTGGTTTCGTTTTCAGTTTTTAGTAACGTGGATCCGTGAACGTGCTAGTTGCATTGTTGTGTTGTCTGTTGGTTCATGTTGTTGTTGTTGTTTGCTTGTAGATGTTGTTGGTATTTTTTAATTTGGGTATTTTTGGTGTGTATTGTGAGGTTTTTGTTTTTGGGGTATCTGGTTTTGCGGGTTTTGGTACACTTTATATCTGTGTATGATTTTTCGCTGCTTATTTTTCTTTTTCATTTTTCCTCCGGTATCTAGTGTTGTGGTGTCAGATCGCGGTTTGTCTCGTTGGGTTTCTAGTGTGGTGATTTATGTGGGTAGCACTTGGTTGTGTGCAGCGATTGGGTTTGCGCGCGGATTTTGTGCTCATGTAGTAACTGTGCGGGGTGCGACGGGATCGATGTTGGAGTCACATTCGGGGGCTGTCACATTGGGGGTGGGGAGGGTTCGGTTATGGAGGGTGCTAGGTTTCGAGTACACGCGGGGGGGGCACCGTGGGGGCGGGCTGTGGGGGGCGGGCGTTTCTCTGCGGAGGTCGTGTTTGCATTGTGGATGCTGGAGTCGGCGTCTATCTAGGCCTTTGTTTGCTGGGGCGTGGCGGGCTACTCCGTATTAGCCGAATTTTCGTCTCGGCTCAAGGGGCCGCCGTACATTCAACACCAGTACCACACTGTTCTCCAACAGGATTGTGTTGTGAATAAATAACAAAACGTAAGATCTCCCTAAACAAAAACCCTAAAAAAAATCACGATACAAGAAACCTGCTTTAATTTTTGATTTCGACTCTGCATCTGCCAACAACTGACAAACTTATTCCTGCGAACACTCACAAGTGATTGCCTCCTCGTCACACCTCGAGTCGGGGCATTAGACCGACATTAGACCCGTTTGTAGGCGGTCTTGGGTTCTCTTCTCTGGTGTGGGCCACTCCGGTACCGTGAAGTAAGGGTCACTTGTATATACACGTCGTCTATCCCTTCGGGTACACTGCAGTACCATGAGACGCAATATATCCACGAGATACACGTACTCCACGGTTATTTTCCGCATATCGACTCTCCCCTTAGTAGAATCATGCAAACATATATTAGAAACATACACTGATACATTGTAAGTCTCGGTTTCACCCTGTGATTGCTGACCTTTTGGGCTACCACTATCGACCCATATCTCGACGTTCCCATCCTAGAACTGGCTCTGGTTTTTATTTGGTTCTCTATCTCAGCGCGTGCCGTGGCTCGTTTAGGAAGCGTCAGAACATCTTCCCTGGTTCAGCGCGAGTCGGATGTCTCATCCGGTTTGTTGTTCAGTTAGCGAATTTCTTCATGCGATCCTTCAGATCCATGATGATTTCTGGGTCTCGGTGTCTTGGCAGAGTCGCCGTGTTTGCTGTTGATCTTCCGTCAGCCGGCACTCAAGGAGCCTGTCTCACTGTTCAAGGCTAGTGAGTGATGCTCAAACTTTCTCGCGTAACTCTCACAGGTTGGATCAACGGTTAGTGTTGGGGGAGGGTTGGCTTGGTAATGGTTGTTCTGCGTTGAGTGTATTATGACTAAAGGGGGCTACTGGGTTGGCGGGCTGTGTCATCGCTTGTGTACGCCGTACAAGGATGCTCGCGCCTGTGGTTGCAGGTCATGCTCAAGTTTTTGCACAAGGCCTGCATGGGTAATGTAACCGACGTTGCTGTTTTGCTGGTTCTTCATTTTTGTTATTCTATTTGTTATTGAGTTCTACCTTGTCGTTTTTTATTTACATTATTTATGTCTGTGCATTGATTCGTTTATGCTGATCACTCCAGTGACTCTAATGTTAAGCATTAAAGTACTCACGCTCTGCAGGCTGGTCCAGCGCGTTGAGGCAGAAGGTTCCTGGCACGTTCTCATGACATTTGACAGCCGCAAATTCGCGGTGCAGCGCATGCCCTGTCGATGGCGTCATGGCCCCACATCGCTCAGTCCCACTACTGCTACTCGTAGCTGCTTGGTCAGGGCGTCGTGACGGCCACCGGCCCTCTGTCCTCGTCCTTTGGGGTGGCCGGGCTGAGGCTTGGTTGGGCTGGGCGGGCATGATGCATGTGACAGACTGGAATTGGAGAGGCAACGCGGTGTATATGCGTAGCGCGGAGGTGCATGAGAAGGTATTTATATAATCGACCGCCCCCGCCGCGTGAGGTATGGGAACCGTGGGTGACGTATTGAGACCCGTGGTATGTGGTCTATCGGACGGCGTGGGGGAGGGGCGTTGGGGAGTGCTGGGTGGGGTGTGGGGTTTGCCCTTCTGGTTATTGGGACGGGGTATGGGAGTCAGCTGTGGGGCGGGACGGCCGGAGGCGGGGGGCGGGGGCGTCGGGTTGGGCGGGGGTCGCGGAGGTTTACGGGTAGGGGGTGGGAGGATCCTTGTGGGTAAGGGGTCCGGTTTAGGAGGTAGCTAGGCTTGAGGTAACCCATCCAGTAGGGTCAACTACGCTGGGGTGGGTTATGTGGTGTATATGGGTGCTTGTCGCATGTCGGGTGTGCGGTGTTTTTAAGCTATGGGAGTGGGGGGCGGCTACAGAGGGGTGTGATGTTTGTTTTCCGAACGCCACATAGATGATACTTGGTATGGGGGTGGGAAGTGGCGGTGACGATTGTTTTTGTTCTCTTGGGTGGGGTATTTTAGCATGGTGGGTGGTTGATGGGGGTGGGTGCAGGGGCTGGGGGTCGTGCGGGGAACGGGGGGTTCCACTGGTTATCGTGCCGGAGGGGATATGGGCCGGCCTGTGGGGGATAGGCTGAGGGGGTGGGTGGGCGGGGTGGTGAGAAGTGACGGTGGGGGGTGGGAATATTAGCGAGGCCTGAAGGGGCGATTGGTATGGGGGCGACGTAGGCATTAGGGTGAGGCGTCTATGTGGAGGTGGCGATTATCGGAGTCTTGGGGGTTCGTGGGGGGGCGGAGGGGTATTTTTAGATGGGGGGTTGGGTAGGGAGAGTGCGAGGGGCTCGAATGCTGTGTTAGACAAGCATCAGATTCGATCAACTGGGTACTAGGGTGGGGTCCGCGGAACGTGTAGTATTCTTGGTTTGGTGGGTTCCTGTTTAGCCCGGGGTGGGTGACGGTAGTGGGAGGGTGGCGTGAGGGCGATGGCGGGTTGGGGGGGCATGGATGTGCGTTGGAAGTAACTCGGAGGATACCTGTGGCGCTGGGGGGGGTGGGTTGCCGGGAGGCCATGAGGGTTGGCATTGGGGGGTTGTAGGGAGTGGGTGAAGGCGTTGGGGCGATAGGGATGGAGGGGGGGGGAACTGGCTGGGGGGGGCGATGGATGGGGTGGTCAGGATGCCACGGTCTTATGTGTCGGTGGGCACTGGCGCGATGGCCGAAGGTTGGATGAGAGTTATTGTTTTTACCGCTTTATATTGGGGGGAGTTTTTAGTGTGGAGGGTTTGAATGTTCGGAGTCGGGTGAACTGGGTGGGGATGTTGGGTGGAAGTGCTGGGGAAAAGGGATGATGGGGATGCGATGGTGGAAGGGGGTCCCTGAGGGGGGCGTTGGTGGGCGGCGTGGGGAGGTGAGGCAGGAGCTACGGGTGCGGGTTGGGCGGGCTAGTGGGAGGGGGTGTGAGGGGTATGGCGTGGTGTCTTGACGTACGAGTGGTGCTGCTCGTGTCGATGACCGTAGTGTTGAGGTGATCAGTGTGGTGAAGTGTGCATGTGTGTGTCTGTACATCACAATGGGTAACAGGGTTGGGTTGGCATGTTTGTTTTCTATAGGGGGTGCCGTGGGAGGGCTGTGGGTTTGGGGTTCCGGGGTAGGGACTGGAGGGTAGTGCGAATTCTGGGGGGTGGCATGAGGGTGGTGGGGAGAGCGGTTGTGCGAGTGTGCAGCTGACGGGTCGGGGGTGCCCGGGGTGCGGCTGGAGGCGTTGTATTGGGGCTGAGTACGCGAGTGGGTTAGGTAGGTTGTGACGCGGGAGATGCGTTGGGGTTTGTGGGGTGATGGGCAGCACGTGGCGCACACACACCACACTCAACACTACATTATTTCTGGCCGGCTTGACCTTCACGCCGGGCTTATTTGTTGCTCTGATATCCGTTCCGGTTTCTTATGTTCTCTTCGCGTCCAACACTAATAACATCTATCAAACCAGTTCGACGAGACGCTCAGCCCTATCAGTTTCCAGCGTACAGAACTGCACAGCAGAGTCTTTACTATTAAATGAGTAGCAAAAAAGCATTTTTAAGAGAAAGTTTGGCCAAATTTAATACTCCAGAGAGACTCGAATCACTTACCAGTTCCTCATTGTTGAGTGTACTAGAGGCCATAGCAGACGTGATTCCAGCCTTACGAGAGTTCTGCACTAGAGACTGAAAAATCACACATGACAGATCATTCATTTTTCAGCTGTTTCTCATTGTCACAAATGAGATCACATAGAGAGCAAAAGCAGACTTCTCAGATGTTTCTCCTATTATAAAAACCCAGTAATCTCACACATGCCTCCTCTAGCATTTCAGAAGACATCTCAGTAACATCTCAAATTTGCCAAGACACCAAAGTCTGAGATCTTAATATGAACTCAAACATTTCTCAAATGATCTGAGCTGCTCCACATTGATTTTTCAGCTCTATACCTTTACTGGATGACAATTATTGACTCATTTGTGCCTGTTTTCACTTCTCCAAAGGAATTTAAAGAGAAACATCTTAGACAAAGTTGATACTTTATGAAGCGTGACTAAGATCTCCATTAAGAAAGCGCATTTCTCTGGAATAAACTATCAGACTCGATAAAAACGTGAACTTAATAAACACTGATAACTGCAATATTCACAAGAAGAAAGACAACGGCTCCTTAATATACAATAATAACTAGATGAGTAAAGTTTGAGAACAAACTTTAAGTTGGCTTGAGAAAGCCTAACCTGAACGTTTGAAGCATTTGTGAAAGTATGAAAGCAGCTAGCATGATTTAACACATTGCTTACATGATTTAACATGTTGTTAACATGTTTTAGCATGATTAGCTTGTTGCTTGTATTTTTATAGGCTGATTACAATGTTGTTAGCATTATTAGCATGTTACTAGCATGTTGCTAGCATGATTAGCAAGTTACTAGCATGTTGCTAGCATGATTAGCATGTTGTTAACATTTTTCTAACATGATAAGCAAGTTACTAGCATGTTGCTAACACAATCAGCATGTTAATAGCATGTTGTTACCATGTTTCTAACATGATTAGCAAGTTTCTAGCATTTTGCTAACATGATTAGCATGTTACTAACAGGTTGTTAGCATGTTTCTGGTATGATTAGCATGTAACTAGCACTTTGCTGGCATGATTACCAAGTTACTAGCATGTTGTTAGCATGATTAGCATGTTGTTAGCATGCTTCCAACATGTTACTAACATGTTGCTAGCATGGTTATCAAGTTACTAGCGTGTTGTTAGCATGATTAGCATGTTACTAGTATGTTGTTAACATGATTAACAAGTTACTAGCATGTTGTTAACATGTTTCTAACATTATTAACATGCTGCTAGCATGATTCGCAAGTTACTAGCATGTTGCTAGCATGATTAGCATGTTACAAGTATGTTGTTAGCATGTTTACAGTATGATTAGCATGTAACTAGCACATTGCTAGCATGATAAGCATGTTACTAGCATGTTAGCATATTTACAGTATGATTAGCATGCTACTAGAATGTTGTTAGCATGTTTCTAACATTACTAGCATGTTGCTAGCATGATTAACATGTTACTAACATGTTGTTAGCATGTTTCTAGTATGATTATCATGTAACTAGCATGTTGCTACCATAATTACCAAGTTACTAACATGTTGTTAGCATGATTAGCATGTTACTAGCATGTTGTTAGCATGTTTCTAACATGATTAACATGTTACTAACATGTTGCTAGCATGGTTAGCAAGTTACTAGCAAGTTGTTAGCATGTTGCTAGAATGTTTCTATCATGATTAGCAAGTTACTAGCGTGTTGTTGGCATGATTAGCAAGTTACTAGTATGTTTGTAGCATGATTAGTATGTTACTAGCATGTTGCTAGCATATTTCTATCATGATTAGCAAGTTACTAGCGTGTTGTTAGCATGATTAGCAAGTTACTAGTATGTTTGTAGCATGATTAGTATGTTACTAGCATGTTGCTAGCATGATTTAGATAGCTAGATAGATTAGAAATATTAGAAATATTAGAGTGGAAGCTTAAATGAGTGTAAATTGATTAGAAATAGTACATAGAAGGGAAGTCTTGATTGAGCCTCAAGGGATTCTGGGAGTTTAGATTTGAATTTTGTCAGCTGGAGTTTGAAGAGTGTTGGCTCTTTTGAACATTCAGTCAATGTAAGTCTATGGGATTTTTGGTGGTTTTAATAGTCTGGTTTATGAAAACTGTAAGCCGGATCAGTCTGAAAAGATACAGCACACCGAGTCAGACCAGTCTGAAGGTCTGGGCTGAGTTTGGTGGTTCTAGGTTGAAAGCTTTAAGAGGAAGATACTGAAATTTGGCTCAGAAGAAGAAGAATAATAATCTTAAATAGTAGATCAGTAAGTTGGCTTTCTCAAGCCAACTTAAAAATAAATGCTTACCATAGCCTGAGTCCAGACAGCAGAGGCAAAGAAAACAAGATGAAAACTGTGTTATGCACATTTAATAGGTAATCTGGGACATTTCTGTACTAATGAGTTCTGAAGTGCACTGTAATTTGTAATAGTGTTAACTGAATACTATTAGATGAACTCATGGAGTTTTTGCTGTTGGTTTCTCACCAGATCTCTGACTAGAGGAATGGTCTTCCTCTTCCTCAGATCAGGCATGCTGTCAATGCTGTACAGCGCTCCGCCCATACTGGAGAAATAAACACAATCAAGCATAAT